>JAYMTK010002652.1:0-13474 GCA_036897405.1 Pelargonium myrrhifolium | reverse complement strand
CACGCCTTCGCGCGTGATGCGCCAAGCATTCACGCACTTTCTCCAGCCGCGCGTGCGCCCACAAATGCGTCGCGCCCAAGCCACCCGAGTGCTTTCTCCATTCGCGCACACGCCATCCGCATCCGCACCACGCCCTCACGCAAGGTCCATCCGCTAAACCCTCTTGCACACTCGCATATGCACATGGACCCTAGCGTGCCCTCGCGCACATCCTCTTGCGTGCCCGTGAATATTCGCAAGTTATAGATGCTCGTATCATCAAAAATTTAAAAGAAAGTGGCATTGGACCACCCTGAATATTCAAAAACCTCCCCTCGCCTGCGGGCGGGGTATAAGAGGCAAACACTAACCTACTGGTGAGTATATCCAGTGGATAGTGGGGAACCTATATGACCCCGAACTTGAGAAACCGCATAAAGTCCGACAGGGTGCGGGCACTAAGCCCCCCGTCGTATGACACATAAACCTACCCTCGCTCGAGTGCAAGGTAGGGAGAGCCTGCCTACTAGTGAGTATATCCAGAAACACCGTTGAGCACTAAACCCCACGGGGAAAAGTCAGAACGGCCCGAAACTGCCCGAGGAACTCGCTTTGTGGCAAGAAAAGACATAGGTACTCCAACGTGGCCTCGAAAAATCAATTCCACTTGGAGTGGGGGGGCAATTGATTCTACATAAAAAATCGTAAGTAAAAATTGACGAATAAGAAGGCGGCACGTGGATCGCTTGACCAGTCAAAGGTCAAAAAGGCCAAAGTCAAAGATATTTGATTTGGGGCCTAAGTAGACCTAAACAAACTATTGGGCTTGCTCTTGAGAATATAGAGGCCTAAGAAAGGCCTAAATCCTAAGACTAAGGAGGCCCAAAAGAAGTGTAAAGGCCCATGAGCCCACATGAGAAGCTGAGACAAAGAAGGAAACCAAAACAGAGGAGTCCCACTAGGTTTGGGGCACTGTGGCTGGCCACACCCTCCAAACCCTAGAAGGTCTCCAAATTTTGGTAGTTTCCTAATTCCAGTCAAACTCCAGGTAATCTTGGGTGCCTATAAATAGGACCCCAAATTCCCACATTCTCTACTTTCTCAAGAGCATTAAGATTTCTCAGCTTCAGGATAAAGGAAACGTGGGAGAATTCTAACGATTCCATGCGTCTTTCATACTTCCACGAAGAAGGTTCTTAATGTTCTTAAGGAGTTCTTGAGAGTTCTTCGCAGATTAGTTTATCATGATGTCGTCTAATCCTAAGAACTAGCTGGTTAGCTTTACAATCCCGTTTGTGTGCAAAGTGACTGATTCTCACACTGGATGCGGTTTCCCGGGCACACCAAAGCTTGAAGATCAAGCCCATCAAGTGAATATTTGAAGTCCATTAAAGCTTCAAGCCCAGAGTTCATGCCTAAGCTTCCCATCTGGACTAAGTCTTGGGAAAGCCAGAATTCAAGACGACGTAATTTAGCACTTTAGCTATTTACGAGGAAAATAGTTAAATCAAAAGGTTTTTACGTTTATTTTTTTTATTTTGTGTGTATTATTTTTATAAAACTATATATATATATATATATATATATATCAATATTTACTTTTCTTTCTCATCGTGGTATTCTCACTCCGGATGCAGGTCTTACTTGTAAATTATACGATGTTGGGATTGAGGACTGTTCTCATTTGCTTATTCAATGTCACTGGGCCTCCAGCATTTTGTCTCACATTTTTCTTTGGTGTTCGATTAGTTTCGCGCTCCCGGTGTTGTGTTTCGACCTTCTTTTGGTTTGGCCTTCGTTTATCTCTGGCTGTCCTCATTGTTAGCAATTGTGGGATTCTCTTTGTGCTTTGATTTTGTGGCACATTTGGTTTGCAAGGTTGTTCTTTCAAAACAAGCATGCAAGTATTGAAGCTAGTGTGTTTGCTATCAAAAGCTTTAGCTTGTTCCTCCTTTCATGCATGGAGTCCTCAATTTCTTTTTCATTTCAGATTGGTGTCTAGGCACCTCTTTTCCTTTTTATTTAGTTGTTGTTTCTCTTCTTTGAATTTTTGTATTTTTATTTCTTGTTTTCGATTTTCTCTAATGAAAGTTATAGTTTGTTTATAAATAAATAAAAATTTATATGAATATGCGATTTTACACATTCATTTAATATAATAGCATAACATAAATTTTTAATGGACACGCATGTTGCCCATGTATAGTATTTGACAAAGTTTAAGCTTTCAACTGTTGGTGTTTAATCCTGATTCTTAGGGATATTTGTTTTATTTTCAGTATCTGTTAGTTGTTAGTGGTTGTGTTTACAAATGCAGCAAGTCATGTTGTATTGGTATCCCAAGTATTATCAGTAAAGAGTATTTCAAGTATTGTCAGTAAAAGAGTCTTCTCATTTTAAACTCTTTGTTTTTGTTCTGTTATTTATGCTATCAGTGGTATCAGAGCTATGGCTATGAATGGCTCAACCCAAATTTCTGTTCCTATCTTGGAAGGAAAAAACTACAACCGGTGGACAGTCCAGATGAGAGTGCTTCTCGATTACCACGAGTTGCTAGAGATCGTGGAGAATGGCTTTGAAGAGGCTGGAGAAAATGCGAGCGATGCACAAAAGACTGCTCACCGTGATGTCAAGAAAAAGGACAAGAAGGCGTTGTACTTTATCCATCAAGGAGTGACGGATGAAGTTTTCGAGAAGATTGCAGCTGCAACCACATCAAAACAAGCCTGGAACACTCTGATGACGACTTACAAAGGTGCTGAGAAAGTTAAAAAGGTGAGACTCCAAACTTTGAGGCGTCAATTTGAATTATTGCAGATGGAACCGTCTGAGTCCATACAGAATTATGTAAGTCGAGTCCAGGCATTGACGAATCAAATGAAAATCTATGGAGAGAAGTATGACGAGCAAGCTATTGTGGAGAAGATTTTGCGGTCCCTGACAACCGAATTTGACAATGTTGTGGTAGCCATTGAAGAAGCTCATGATCTGTCCTCAATGTCCATTGACGAACTATCAGGCAACTTGCAGGCTCGTGAACAGCGGATGAATGAGAGAAAAGCTCACAAGCCAATTGAGCAAGCTCTACAAGCCTCTGTTGAAGTTGGTAATGCAAGCAAGAGGCATTTCAATTCTCGTGGGAGAGGACGAGGACGAGGTGATCGATTCCAAATTTATCGAACCCGTGGTGGTCACAGTAACAACTATGGGCTTGGAGGCAGCCAAGACAATGAGCAGGAGAAGTCAGATTATAATCGAAATCAATACACAAGGGGCCGTGGACGTGGACGCGGGAGAGGACGGTATGATAAGTCTAATGTTGAGTGTTTCTCATGTCATAAATATGGTCATTATTCAAGTGAGTGCAGATACAAAAATAATGATCAGCGAGCTAATTGCACTCAAGAAGATGATGAGCAGAACCATACTCTTTTAATGGTTACGGCGGCAAGTGAGATACAAGATCATTGCACATGGTTCCTTGATACCGGGTGCACAAACCATATGTGTGGTGACATGGATTTATTTGCTGATCTTGATGAATCGTTTCGTACGAGGGTCAAATTTGCGGATGACAGCAACATACCGGTGATGGGAAAAGGTCAGATTCTTATCAACTTGAAGAATGGAGATCAAAAATATATCTCTGATGTATTTTATGTACCCGGAATGAAGACAAACTTGCTAAGTGTGGGTCAGCTGGTTGAGAAAGGATATGAGATGGCTCTTCGCAATAAAAAATTCTCCATTCATGATAAAGAAGGTACTTTTATTCTTTCGGCTCCCATGACGAAAAATCGTATGTTTCAAGTTGATATTTCTGGCAGCGCTTACCATTGTCTTAGTGCAATTATGAAAGATGAATCTTGGCTATGGCACCTGCGTTTTGGACATCTTAATTTTCGCAGCTTGCAATTGCTTAATCAGAGAAAGTTGGTGAACGACATGCCTCGCATTCAACATCCTGAGCAATTATGTGAAGCTTGTATTGTTGGGAAGCATCACAGAGCACCATTTACAGCAGCAAGAGTGCAGCACACTTCTCAGCCACTTGAGCTTGTTCACTCCGACGTATGCGGTCCTATGAATGTCATGTCCAATGGAAACAATAGGTACTTTCTGACTTTCATTGATGATTTTACTCGCAAAATATGGGTTTATTTTCTTCAAAGAAAGTCAGAAGTATTTGATCATTTTAAGAAGTTTAGAATGCATGTTGAAAGACAAAGTGGCTTTTCTATCAAAGTGTTGCATACTGATGGTGGAGGTGAATATACCTCTAATGAATTTATGGAGTATTGTGAAGAGCAGGGAATTCAGCGTGAAATAACCATTCCATATACTCCTCAACACAACGGAGTAGCCGAACGGAAGAACAGAACGATATTGGACATGGCAAGAAGCATGTTGAAGACCAAAAGCATGCCTAATTCTTTTTGGGCTGAAGCTGTTTCGTGTTCCGTTTACATCTTAAATCGGTGTCCAACTAAGGGAGTCTCAAATTATAATCAAACACCTGCAGAAGCTTGGAGCGGGTTCAAACCGAGTGTGAAGCATCTGAAAGTGTTCGGATCCATTGCTTATGCTCATATTCCAGCAGAGACAAGGACCAAGTTAGATGATCGTGCTCAGAAAGCTATATTTGTTGGCTATATGCGTGGTGGATACAAGCTCTTTAATCCGATTACGAAGAAAGTTGTTGTCAGTCGCGATGTTACTTTTGCTGAAGAAGAAGCTTGGAATTGGAGTGAGAATGGTGAAGTTTCAAAAAAATGTGTTCTTTCAATTCTTGAGGAGGAACCAGAGGAGCCTGTTGTTAATGAAGGACATCAAGTGCACACCGAATTGCCTGAATTTGAAGAACAACCAACGAGGCCCCAACGACTTCGTCAGCCACCTGTACATTTACAAGACTATGAGGTAAACTTTGATGATAAAGTTAATGAAGATGGAGAGCTGGTGCATTTTGCTTTCTTTGCAGATCTTGAGCCTGTAACAGTGGAGGAGGCTCTTCAAAATCCAAAATGGGTGATGGCTATGCATGAAGAACTTGGAGCCATTAAAAGAAATGATACATGGGTTCTCACTGATCTCCCACGTGGCCACAAACCAATTGATGTCAAATGGGTTTTCAAAATCAAAATGACAGCAAATGGTGTTGTGGAGAGATACAAGGCAAGGTTGGTGGCAAAGGGATTAGAACAACGACCCGGCTATGATTATCAAGAAGTGTTCGCGCCGGTAGGTAGGATGGAAATAATCAGACTTATGATTGCGGTGGCTGCTCAAAATCGTTGGAAAATCCATCAAATGGACGTGAAGTCGGCGTTTCTTAACGGTCCGCTTGAAGAAGTAGTGTTTGTCAAGCAACCTCCTGGTTTTGTGAAGCAAGGAAGCGAGGACAAAGTTTACAAGCTCAAAAAGGCTTTGTACGGCCTAAAACAAGCACCGCGAGCTTGGAACAAGCGCATTGATTCATTCTTTCTTGGAGCTGGTTTCGATAAATGTCCATCTGAACCTGTTTTGTATGTGAAGGTCAGTGATTGTGGTGATGTTTTAATGGTGTGCTTATATGTTGATGATTTGATTTTCACAAGTAACAGTGCAAGCATGGTTGAAAATTTCAAGAAGTCTATTGTGAAAGAGTTTGAGATGACAGATTTGGGCTTGATGTCTTACTATCTTGGTGTTGAAGTTGTTCAAACTGACAATGGAATATTCATATCTCAGAAGAAGTATGTGGCTACCATTTTGAAAAAGTTTCAAATGGAGAACTGTAATCCGGCAAAGACTCCTGTGGAAGTTGGCACAAAACTTACAAAGAAAGGAGAAGGACAACATGTTGATCCAACTTATTTCAAACAACTTGCAGGAAGTCTGAGGTATCTCACTTGTACACGGCCCGATATTTCGTATGGTGTCAGTTTAATTAGCAGGTTCATGGAAGCACCACACCAATCTCATTTGCAAGTAGCCAAACGTATTCTTCGGTATTTGAAAGGAACTCATGATTTTGGCTTACTGTATTCATCCACTAACAATTGTGCACTGGTTGGATACTCTGACAGCGATTGGGCCGGTGATTTGGATGACCGGAAAAGCACTTCAGGTTACTGTTTTATCTATGGCAATGCAGCGTGTTCTTGGTCATCAAAGAAACAAGCTATTGTTGCTCTTTCGACTTGTGAAGCGGAGTACATTGCTGCAGCCTCTAGTGCCTGTCAAGCGGTTTGGCTGGAAACCTTAATGATTCAGATGCATACTCCTTTTAACAGTACTTTGAAGATACTTGTTGATAATAGTTCAGCTATTAATTTGGCTAAAAATCCTGTTGCACATGGGAGGAGTAAGCATATTGATATTCGGTTCCATTTCTTGAGGGATTTGGTTGAGAAGAAAAAGATTGAACTTCAGTTTTGCAAGACTCAAGATCAAGTGGCAGATATTCTGACAAAGCCTTTGAAGTTTGATGCTTTTGTGAAATTGAGGAGCAAGCTTGGCATATCAGAACCACCGAATCAGAATTAAAGGGGGCATGTTGGTGTTTAATCCTGATTCTTAGGGATATTTGTTTTATTTTCAGTATCTGTTAGTTGTTAGTGGCTGTGTTTACAAATGCAGCAAGTCATGTTCTCCTACTTTCATGGTTTCACTTATTTAGTGGTTAGTTAATTTGAAAGCCCACTTAGTCAGTATCTATCTATAAATTAGCTTGTTAATTCATTTGTATTGGTATCCCAAGTATTATCAGTAAAGAGTATTTCAAGTATTGTCAGTAAAAGAGTCTTCTCATTTTAAACTCCTTGTTTTTGTTCTGTTATTTATGCTATCATGTTCGTGAACCCCAACCCAACCGCAACCCTCTCCATATTCAATCACCCCAACCTTCCTTACCTCGTTGTTGATTAGAGGCACCAAGCGCATAGCCGCCACCACCCTTAAACTGGTCGTTGTCCCATAAAACCTTCCAAACCCTAACTCTAGACATAGCCACCACATCCACTAAACCAAACGAACTCCATACTCCGGCCACCGCCAATATGTTAAACTCTGCTTGCCCAGCACAAACCCTAGCCAAACAAAAAACAAAACCCTAGCAGTCCCTCACGCGCTTCTCACAATCCAGAACAAGCACCTTACGACTCAATCTCTCGCCCCCCATGAGAGATTTCCACCGCATAAGAGAGTTATAAAAATTTATTATTCAACTTAAAGATAAATTGTGTGTAGTCCCTGAATACTTTTTTTTTCCCTTTTGGAAATGAGCATCCTTTCTCATTTGAGTGTACTAAATATAACTTAAATTGTGACTATAGATGAGTACAGAAGTTAAGAATTTCCTTAGTAATGATCAAGAAGTAATTAAAATCATGTGCATCCATCAATGAAGGGCTCACCATTCCATAATTAGAATTCATTCACTGAAAAAATTTCATTGTAATTTAACATTAAGCTGTTGGTATGAAAGTACTGAGAAAGGCCAACTCACGCACAATCAGATTTAGATGAAGATGATACAACATCAACTTGCCCGGGAAAAACAAAGGTAAAAAGAATTGTGAATCAATAGAAAAGTGATCATTTCTTCTGGAGAGGAACAGAGAGAGATGCTACCATATTTGCCTAATCAGAATCTAAAATCAGTAACACCAACACTTCGCCGCAAGAGATCGATTCAGTGAGTATCTGCAAATTGGGAGCCAACAAAAACTTCAACGCTCCAGCAAAAACATCTGCAGTATACGACAAACATCGGTTGGATGAGATGAGAGGCACTCTCTCTCGCTCTCTCTCCCTCATTGCATCGACTGGTAGTAATAGACTATATATAACTTCAGAAAGCTGTTCACCTTCTCAACGAGAACTCTGTAACTCGCATACACCAAGAAACGGTAACTTCGCAAGGAGGGAGAGGGGACGTATGTGCTACCATATTTTCCAAATCAGAATCTGAAATCAGGTTCCACATCCATTGCCCAAGAAAACTTTGCCAGAAGAGATTTTGTGAACATCTGACTCATAAGTGGATTAAAAAAAAAACTTAGTATTCTTGTTGCATTAAATGACAGCAATCTTTCTAATTGCTTCGAACCAGTGGGCAGAGTATAGAAAATGTAACTATTTCATCTAAAAAACAACTAAAGAAACTGCTCTCACCTTCTCAATGGGAACTTCATGTCGCTTGCACCATGCAACTGTGATCCTAGGGTCAAGGTAGTTGATTTTTGACGTGCCCAGTGCAACCGTTTTAAGATCTTCTTTGGTCTTCATATCCCGTTCTGTTTTCTCTATCTTTACATTGATTTGAGCTATCTTCTTCTCCAACCTGCAGATCAGAAAATCACAAGCCGCAACGAATCAGTTTATTCTTGCAAGATGTGTTACAAGGCTTAAGAGAGAGAGAGAGTAAATTACGCTTCAGGGCTCAAGTTCCTCTTTTGCTTCCCATCAGCATCCTTCAAAGGGGGCTTCCCCTTTTTGGCCCGATCCAAATCAGTTCTTAGTTCTTTCAGATTCCCCTACAAGGAGGACAACCAAATATGGCTTGGAATGCATAAAAAAATTATAACAAAACAAAAAACTAGGAGGTGCTTGAGAAGGTTCACAGAGAGATTGCTAATACGAATACCAACAACCATACAAAAATGTGTTTTTTTTTTCTTTTTTTTTTTTGGGTATCATTACAAAAGAAGACCAAATTGAAGTCCGGCTTTAAGATTACCTTCAGATCATTTAGCTTCTCCTCCAACTTTGTCATTTGCGTAGCATGGGACTTTGAGATACTACGTTGATGATTGCAAATGATCGCCACCTGTAAACAGACCGGCCAGTAGCAGAACCAAGTAGAAGTTAAAAATTATTAGACAACTAAAACTTCTACAACAGATTACTGTTTTTACCTGCTTATTTGCGTAATTGTATACTGCAACTTTCTCTGGAACATCTCCATCCTTCGTCTCACTATATAACTGTTTGGCAGAACAGAATCCACAACACAAAGAGTTTCAACATAAAATGAAATAGTCAATAAATGAAGAACACCATTGTCTACTATAAGTTCTATATTATATGACTCATTATGGCCTACGCTCTCATTTATATTACTGATAGGCACTGCATTGCAGTCATAACACTATTGTTTATTACGCAGTCTGATCTTAGCTAGTGAAATATCATATCAGGTGCCACTGTGTGCAGCTGCCTTTCAAAACGACACAAATTTAATTTATTAGCTTCAATAAATAAAAAAAACCTCTAGTAGACACCTCCATGCCCAAAAACTCAAACAATTACAACAGTGGACAAGTAAGGAGGATGAAAGATTTCACTATGCTAGAACAATCAAAGAAGAATATATAGTGAAGACCTCAAGTTTGAGATGTAAGAAATAGCTAATCCTTAAATACAAGACAAATACTATCTCCGTTTCAAAATAAGTGTCATTCTAATTTCAATGTCAAAAAAACACAATACTTTCCAATTGTACCCCTTTCATCATTTCCAGGTGAGGCAATGATTACTCACATTTATTTGTCCAACAAGAAAAGTGAATAAGTAATAAGGTTAGTCTGGTCATTTGAGTTGATTTCTTAATGTGTGTGAATAACCTTAAAACGACACTCATTTTGAAACGGAGGTAGTAGATAGTTTAAAGTTCAGAGAGTCCTGGATTGCATTTTTACCATCTTGTCTAGTGTAATAGATGCATTATATGTACGGAAAACTTTTGCTGTGAGACCAGGCATTAGTTCCTTCAGATGTGCATTCAGTTTGCTAGTATCCAGCTGGTCAAATAGATCATCACCCTCTTTTTTTCCTGGAGAAAATAACAAATACATAATACTGAGAAGATACAAATATATAAACCATACACAGTTATATAAAAAAGAGGGCATGCACCTGCCCATGCATGCACACAAAGACACAAGTATATACATTAAGGAGCAAGTACTCACCAGCTTGAAATTGAAGAATTGCCTTATAAACAAGCGGCTCAACTTCAACAACATTTTCATATTTTATTGAATCTTTACCAAGGAAGTTAAACTGTATAGATATAAGCAAAACTACACAAGTCAACATATTTAGAAGGTAAGGAAACATCTGGGAAGGTTTTAAAACACAAAAACCAAATCCATTATACCTCCAATTTGTTGCTTTGAGGAAGGGCTGTTACGTTTTCTATTTTCAATGTACAACAACCAACTGTATCAGCTTCATCATCATCCTGCGGGATGAGAACAATAGAATGAAAAAAGCTACACGATCTTTCCATGCAAAAAAAAAAAAAAAAACAAACTCCTCTACAACAAGATGGCAAGATGCTGCTAAAAATTTTCTGCCACTTTGAGGCATTGAATGAAAAGATATTGTGGAGAATATGAAATACTATTGTTAATATTGATGTCGAACAAATCAACAGAAGCCCTTAATATAGGGCATTACAAATATTGAATCAAATTAAAAAGGAAATGGCCTAGGTTAGGGCTTTATCTTTCGAGCTAATTGGACCATTCAAAATAAGGCATACATAAACAAATCCCAAATATTATGGGGTTCTAAATATCTCAATAGATATTAACTGTCACATGTGTCATTTTGAGATGTTTGAATGTACAAGCAGTGCATATTTACTTTCTGACAAGCAAAACGACAAAATTGTCCCCTTCAACTTCCACAACCCAAAATCATGCTTCCCATATAGCATAGGCAGCACAAAGAGATGGACTTTCCACTGCATGAGACGTCACTTAGTCAACTACGCAACTACCCAGATGATGGTGTATACAGAATTAGCCAATTAGGCAAACAATATGAGAAGAGTTGGCAATGAATTGATTTAAGCAAGAGAATAGAAGATGTAAAGCACTAAATTAAGCAAAATGAGAATACATGATACATGATACATGATAAATCACAACTTCACAGGGAACAAAAAATTAGTTGGGTAGAAGAAAGGTTCATGAACCCAACCCATTTAATTAAGGCCAAGCATTGTGAAGTTCAGAGTTTACGAACAGCAATTTATAGTGATCCTACATTCCTACCAAAAGAGTCCAGAATTGAAAATATGTTTGCTGTGCATCCATCAAGTCCAACACAGAAAGGGAAAACCTATCTTAAGACTTAACCATATTCAGAAGTTTCCATCAACCATCACTCCCTCTTCTATTGTTCCATCTGCCTCAACAGAACCCAATCCCTATCGTCACAGGTTTAAAGCATATGAAATCAACATGTATAACCTAATGAATAAGGATTCCACCAGAAACAACTATAAGTGATAGACCCATATGCAATGAAAATGAAATTAATCCATGTAAGTTACTTCCTTCTCATATTGTTGAATGATGTCTATTCACAAACAGTAAGTTTGGATAGGATGGAAGAGAGAGAGAGAGAGAGAGAGAGAGAGAGAGAGAGAGACATAACTCGTCCTCCAAATAAAAATAAATAAGAGAATTGTGTATAAAGATTGAGTCAACATTATAAAAACATGGATTGCATTTTATAATTGTAACCGTGCAATTCGGTTGCAGTAAATGGGTAGTTTTGGGATTTAACACGAGTGAGAAGGATTCCAAACCTTCTCACGTTTTGGAAGTATTGAAAAGTTGGCCACCTGCCTCCCAATCCCTTGTCAAGTTATCCAGCAAGTGGGAAAGTTAGTATTTTCATCAACTCCTCCAAATTCTAACACCTTCCCCTTCCCTCCTATTCAAAAACATAGCAAGGAAAATGGAAAAAAAAGGTTCTAACATCACATATGTAGGTTCTTTACCTTATGTTTTATGGGCTAAACACAGTGATGACATGTTCAAGTTTACTTCTATTGTACGACATACAATGCAGGTGCCATATCAAATAATTAACACAACTTTGTATGCTCAAAAAAGCATTTTCAACTCAAACAAGTCTCAGCCAACCACTTTCCACTCATTATCCAGGTCATTATCTGGAACTAGCTCTATCCAAGGGGACAAACTCTGTGCTCTAAGTATAAGAAAGTACAAAAAGATGCTCCACTCAAGGAAGAATAAGGAAAAAAATACACAACATTAATCCAAAAATATCTACACATATTTACCTTCTCATTGCCAGCCCTCAGGGCCAGTTTATCAATAAGATAGGTTGCAACAGCAATTTGCTGCTTGGTAACATCTTTACTAGTAAAAGCTTTTGTATATGCTGCCCTTATGTTTTCTATATAACCCTGCAGCCAAGTAGCAATGTAAGCAATCAGATGACATTCTCCAACTATTCATACCAAAACACCAGAAATGACCATTATAGAAGGCCTATACAAGGAAAAGAAATGTAAAGCACCTTAAGCATCCTGGCTTTTTCATACTTTTCCTTGTCACTTTGTCCTTTCAAGGAACTGCTTGCTGCCAGAAACACATATTTGAATTCCTTTGGATTGATAGGATCATTCCAGAAAGCTAACCATGTGACAGTATTGTCATTCCTTATTTCTTTCCAACTGACAGATATCACATACCTCAAAAGTTAAACTATGTATTTTTAGTAAAACAACTTATAATAGATCTTAAATCGGTGACTAAATGTGTCCTTTTCAAAGAGATCATGAAGTGAATTACTTTTCTCCAGGGATAGGACATTCTGGAACTGGGGCATCCTTTCCAATATTTATAGTAATGTCACTTGGATGAATGCGTCTTTTAAGCTTCCCCATCTACACCACAGATACAACTATTAATAGTAAAATAAGACTAAATATTTTACAGTTAGTGCCAAACCTTCATCAGACACCCACATATTAAAATATTTCATTCTTGAGAGCATTCTTTTTAGTAATAATTACAACCTTTGGATGCTCTCCACGGCCTCGGAACAACCCAGGTGGTTCAACTCTGAAGTTTCCAACCTGAGAATGAGAATCAAGTTTTAACAAAGGGGCAGCTGATGAAAAATAACATCAAAACCAAAACACTTTTGAACCTGTTCAGAACAGACAAGCACCATTGAATCAGTAGCCAATAACAATTATTGAAAAGTTTACAGCACGTCAGACGATAACATACCACCCCTAGATATTAGGGTTATTAGCACAATCTTTTTCAACGGATTTTTATGTGAATTCAGCCTTAAGGGTTCAACTTTTTTAGCTACCGTATATCATATAGGCTGCTGGCGTGCTCTTTTTGTTAGCTTTGGTTGTTGGTTAATACAGTTCGTTGAGTTTTTGCCACCTTGTATGTGATTTACTCTTCCTAAATGTTTAGAACTTCTTTCCCCCTTCAATTAATTTTTTACTACTCTTCTTGCCCTAATCTTCTATCCAATATCTTCTCATTGTTCGTATCTGGCTTACTGGAAACCCTAATAACATTGCAAGACTTTTACTTGTGTTGTGTCACCAGGAGTTTGAAAGTCAAGGGCAAAATCTTGATGATACAAATCCAAATTGGGCATGTGAATACATTTTCGACACAACAATCAAAAACTAATGTTCAATCAATCTGCAAAAAAA
>JAYMTK010002651.1:0-13476 GCA_036897405.1 Pelargonium myrrhifolium | reverse complement strand
CTTGAGTGAGCATTGTTTTCATACCTTGGGTGCTCATTCGTACGGGGCTTTTTTACGAGCGTGCCACGCGCATGGACGAGTGTGACGAATTAAGAGCATGCGTGTAACTCGTGTTCCAAAGCTTACTGAAGTAGCGCCAAGGCTTGCATTAGGCCACTCCTTGGGCTTTGTCTTGGTTTGATCCTAGGGCCTTGCCTTGGGCTGATCTTCGAACTTTGTTTTGTACCGTTCTTGACTCCAGTTCTTTAACCAGACGTCTCTTAGGTCAGTTCTCATTCCTTCTCAAGACCCAGTCATGATCTTTGGTTTTATTGACTTAGTTGGCGAGCTCCACGTGTTGCCTTTTTACTGGTCAATATGATTTCGATTTTTCACACCGAATCAGTAGCTATTGTGAAAATAAGAAGCTCCAACTTTCAAAAACAAAAAGAAATAGAAACTCCAACAAAACACAAGGATAGATATATCACGGAGAATTAAGAATTTAAACCATATTATTTTTGTTTAAGCTGAGTCAAAACAATGACATCTTATTAAAATTTAACCTGCAATTACTTGCAATGAATTCGTGGAAACGAAACTAACCGTTGAATTCAAAATTATATGAATGACCCGCTGGATCGAACAATAATTGATCTAACTATCAATTTATTTTTTTCCCCTTCAAAATATGGCTTAACTAGGGACCAGTTAATTGAAAACTCGCTTCAATGACCCATGGGGGTAGCGCAGTTGGTTATCACATGTTGCGTGAGTGGGAAGGTGTCTCAGGCTGCGTGAGTGGGAAAGTTGTCTAAGTTTCGATCGTCACTCAACACACTTATACGGGGAGAGGTGAAATCTTTAACTTGTGAACGAATCTCGAATTATAATTAGTTTAGGTGCGGTCAAACGGTTTAAAGGTGTCAATCCTCATACCTCATGACCCCCCCCGGAACCCTTTTACTTAGCCCCCCCCCCCCCCCCAAAAAAAAAAAAAAAAATCCCTTCAATTATTTTGTTTCCCAACAATTTTATATATACAAAAACTTCCTTTCACGCCAATTGTATTTTATCAAACAGAAACTCTTTGAATTAGTACTTGTTTATAAGAGATATCGTTTACCAACAAAAAATAAGCTTAAATTATTAATTAAGTGTGTTTTTTTTTTTTTTTCTCTTGTTTCCAGAAACAATTAATTGGTAGCCAAGTTTAATTAATTAATATCGTCAAAGCCGGCGATAACGCAAAGACTAGCTAGTCTTGAACTCCAAGGCAACTGAGATCCTATATTGCTAAACCTAAACCCAAAACGACATTCTGGGACAGATTACATTACAGTCGACGCGTCACACTACCTAGCCCAAAACGACCACCACAACTCCCAGACGTTTCCCCAAATGGAAGAAAATCAAAACTAATTAATAATATTTAATACTATAATCGATTAGTTAATTTTACGCGTAAGACATTTACAAAAACGTAAAGAAAAAATTTGTTATGTAGCGATTAAAGTAAAACATTGCGACTCATCTTATGAATATGCACACACAATTTTGTTGGGATGTCGTTTCTGTTATACTTATTTTAAGTTCTGATTGGTCAACCCGTATTTGTTTATTGCTCTATGTTATAGGTGAGATTTAGAACCAACAGCTTCCTGAGTTCTAATTGACACTTGACAGTTTATTAATCTTATTTAGTGTAGGTTTAAATTAACCCAGTCAGACCAAAGAAATGAGCTATGTTATATTTATATTGAATTGCAGTGTATAAAAATAAAATAAAAAGTAAATATCCTTGTAACAGTGAAGAGTTCAATCAAGTATTAATTAGTTTTCAGAAGCAAGTTTGTGTGGAACGTATGTTTACTCATGTATCATCATTATTATATACTCATTTCTTTTTAAAATTAGTGTGTTTATATTTAAAAAAAAAGTTAAAAAGAAGTCTTTACAAAAATTCTTTGTTCTTGCAACAAGTAGTATAGAAAAAATCTAGCCCGCAATATGGTGAGTACGTTGTCGCAAATATGTCGCATGTGCCACCGCAAATTTGCAACAAGAATGAGGCATACAACCGACTATACAAATATTGATATCCACTGCATCAATACGACAATATTTTGCGACTAACTTTCTATCTCCTTTACGACGTGAATTAGCTACATGTTTGTGACATAAATATGCGACAAATTTGCTACAAGTGGGCGGACGGATATGCTGATCAAGGAGTTGTGGGAGAGTATTATTTAAAAAAAATTGCCCTAACTGATGAGTAAAACTTAAGGAGGTAGTATACAATTTTCCATTGCAAGTTCTATCATTTTTCAACCTCAAAGACTTGGAAGTCTGCACGCATCTACATTATCTACAATATTACCAATAATGGTTTAGAATGTTTCAATATATGCAAGTTGTTGAATATAACAAATAATTAGTAGCCCATAACCATTAATGTTAATTGTGTGGTCCCATAAACAAAATGATACATATATCAAACCTAAGAAGAGAAAAGAAAAATAAAAAACACATTGTAGTTTAGGATTTAATTAGCAATTCACATGTTTTTGGCTTTATTATTTGCTAAATTACGTTTCTATTTCGGCTGCAATAACAAAGATATTCCCAAAACACGCACATAAATATATATATTGCAAAATTAAGTAAATTGTAGAAGGCTGTTTGTGTTAAATAAATCAAACATCTTTATAAACCAAGCACAACAAAAACAAAATTAACGTACGTTATCAGCAACTTCTTTGAAGGAAGGAGATGGCAAAAAATGTCCCAAGTCAACAACAGAATGAGACTCCTGGGGGTTGATCAGGAGGTGTCATCTGGAAACGAACAGCCAAGATCTTTTGTATTCATGATCATGATGACTTGTTAATGTACGTTTCATATATATTTTATTTTTATGTGTATTTTTCTTGGCCAGCCCTAGCTAGTTAGATAACGAAGTTTCTACTACCTCTTTTGATTGATTCCAAATGATTTTAGAAATCTCCATGATAAAAATATTTTATGCCATCTCGGCAATTGCTTTGCCCACGCTTCCATTAATATATATATTTCTACACATTCTTGGAAAAATCCTTAAGCTTTTCTTGTATAAATACAACCTCTACTGTGTCTTCATATCCTCAAAACTTCAAGGTCTTCTTGATTTGCTTATAATGGCGCGGTCTTTGTTCTTGTTTGCTTGCGCTTTATTAGCTTTTCTTGCTTCAACTTCAGTAACTTCTGCTGCCATCGTCGAATACTCTTTCAATGTATAGTAACTATTATACTTTTGATTTCTTTTCCTTTTTTTGTCTATCAACATGGCTATATAACATTTCTAGGAAGCTAATTCGCATATTGTATCACATAAAAAGTAAATAATTAGGGCACCTAGGTGGCTAATTTGCTGAGAGTGAGACTATTTCATGAGATAGATCTTATGTTTAATCCACATACCTTGTAAACCAACATATGTGCTGAGATGAGCTCAAAAGTTTCATGATTTAAGTTCTCTATAAGTAACTAATATACGATTTCATATGTTTTAACTAATTTAACGTACTTTTTATTTAAGATACAAATAACAAAATTTTGACATTGATTTATTTGTTTAATTGTAGATACACAATCTCACAGTAGACCGACTATGCAGATCTCAAGTGATAACCGCCATCAATGGTAGTCTCCCTGGGCCAACGATACGTGCTAAAGAAGGGGACATTGTTGTCATCAATGTTATCAACAACTCACCCTATAACATTACTATCCATTGGTAATATATGTATGCAATTAATTATATTACATTAATGGTATATGATCTTGACAATAACTAATATACTTTTCATGCATGTACGTAGGCATGGAATCTTTCAACTATTGAGCGGGTGGGCAGATGGACCTGAATTCGCAACCCAGTGTCCGATACAACCTGGCCATAACTACATTTACAAATTCCATATCACCGGACAGGAGGGAACCCTATGGTGGCATGCACATGTTTCCTTTCTCCGCGCAACTGTCTACGGAGCTCTCATCATCCACCCCAAATCCGGAAACTCCTACCCCTTTCCTAAACCCCACAAGGAACACACCATTTTACTTGGTAATTAAGCATGTGAAAGAGCATGCATGTTCAGTTGTAGATAGAGTATTTTTCTACATTAATATTAACCTATACTGTTTGTCACACATTACAGGAGAGTGGTGGAATGCGAATGTTGTCGACGTCGAGAAACAAGGCCTCGCCACCGGAGCCGGTCCTAATATTTCCGACGCTTTCACCATTAATGGACAGCCCGGAGATCTCTACCCATGCTCTAAAAACAGTAGGTCATGACTTTTATATTTTATTATATATGCTCATGATATAGTAATATTCATCATTAATGTTTTTGAATAATTTGTAGAAACCTACAAGCTGGAAGTGACAAGGGGCAAGATTTATCTCCTGCGCATCATCAACGCTGCACTTAACAACCAACTCTTCTTCAAGATAGCCAATCACAAGATGACAGTTGTCGCCATCGACGCCGCCTACACCAAACCCCATCTCACAGACGTCGTGGTGGTCGCTCCGGGCCAGACCACCGACGTCCTCCTCATCGCCGACCAGCCGGTGGGGTCCTACTACATGGCGGCGCATCCGTACGCCAGCGCCTCCGGAGTACCGTTCGACAACACAACCACTACCGGAATCGTCTCCTACGAGGGGTCCACGTCACCGAGCCCCCTCATGCCGATCTTGCCGGCCTTCAACGACACGCCGACAGCTCACAAGTTTTTCTCTAACATCACCGGTCTCGCCGGTGGGCCCCACTGGGTACCGGTCCCGACTAAAGTGGACGAGAAGATGTTCGTGACCATGGGATTAGGGCTCGACAGATGCGCGGCGAACGCCACGTGTAGTGGGCCCCTGAACCAGAGCTTGGCGGCGAGCATGAACAACCACTCGTTCCAGTTCCCGTCCAAGCTCTCCTTGCTGGAGGCTTTCTTTTTCAACGTCAAAGGAATCTACACCGCTGATTTCCCCGACAACCCTCCCGTGGCGTTCGATTACGTGAACTCCAGCCTCAGCTTCAGCCCATCGCTGGTCTTCGTTAAAAAATCAACGAGCGTGAAGCAGGTGAAGTTTAATACGGTTGTGGAGATTGTGATGCAGAACACAGCCCTCGTCGGAGTAGAGAACCATCCCATACATCTTCACGGCTTCAACTTCTACGTGTTGGCTCAAGGGTTCGGAAACTATAATCCCACAACTGATTCCAAGAAATTCAATCTCTACGATCCGCAGATCCGCAACACCATAGCCGTTCCGGTCGGAGGATGGGCTGTCGTCAGATTCCAAGCTAACAATCCAGGTTCGCACACTAAAAAATTTATCAGTTAGCTCATAAGTCGTTACTGATCTTAACATAATAGCTATTATATGTCTATAGTTTAATATATAAAAAGAAAAAGAAAGTCTTATATGTTATTGGTAAGTGAGTGCGATAGTTTAACAGATTCTTGTGTTTATTTTTTATATACGTACAGGTGTATGGTTGATGCATTGCCATCTGGACGTGCACTTGCCGTGGGGTCTGGCCACGGCTTTTCTTGTGGAGAACGGTCCCACACTGTCCACGACGTTGCCTCCACCACCGTACGATCTTCCCAAATGTTAGTTCGTGAACGGCTGGATTCATCGATGGAGATGGGATTTGGGAGCAGTATATACATACAGCATCGTTGTTATAGTAATTTAATTATTGGTTTAGGGTTTGTGCAAAGAATTGGTTTCATTTCTTTGATTACTTCAAATTTGTTGCAATAATTTCAGTTCTTGTTATTTGAGTTAATTCCAAACTAAGTGTAAGGTCTTGTCAACTGTATTATTCATGAGTTGAGTTCACATTAATTCATTGAGTGACGAAATAATACTGTATTGTTTTTTTAAATGATTTCTCTAATGTGATATCTTCCAATTTTTTTATTTATTTAAAGCTTGGAAATGTAGGTGACGAATTGAAACCCTTTGTTGAATTAGTCCCTTTTTCTTATTACAATTGATTTGGTCTTATTAGCAATCAAATCACCAGGGAAGACTTGAATTTATAGTTTACATCAGTACAGAAACTATTAATACATAATTAGATATCTAAAATTTGTAGAATCAAGTTGTTTTAGTTATTTGAAAATTGCTGATCAAGATAGTTTATTGTTTATCAAAACATTGAAGGCATCAATCTCAATAGAGGGGTACGTGGGCTCTTATAATCACTTGTTAAGAGTGCAGTTTTCAGATTGTATGTGTAGTTTTAAAGATATATTTTCTTTCAGCTGAATTACATTTATTTTAAAGTGGAGAGTAATATTTTATTATAGGCATCTAAATGTACAAATGAGTGCGAACAAATGCTACTTGTTAGCATCCAAAAGTTTTAGATTAAAAACAACCATATACTTTTGCCTTTTGTGCATTTGGTTTGTGAGCGTAATCTATTTTTAATTTTTAATAGCTTTACACACTTAAGTTTCATAAAACATTTAGTATACTTGAAGAATTAGTTTAACTAGATTATCAATGAATATTATTGTATCATGTATCATTAGTACATTTTTTTATACAATAAATTTCTTTATACTTGTTAAACAGTAGTAGTGTATTACTCTAATTTATATTATTATTTTTAATACAGATCCTGGGTAGCTATCTATTATTCTAGTAAAAAAAATCAATAGATGAAAGATTATAAGGCACGTCATATATCACAATAATGCAGATTGGAATAATGGAATGAGGAGGACAACATGATTGAATTGAAACAGTCCATAAATACAATGATCACAATTTGGTAACAAATGTGACTGAATTTGGTGACCGAGCTAGTAGTGAATATTGACTTTGGGTCGTCAACATGCAAGAGACCGATTACTAATTTGAAAGCCCAAGAAATAGGTAGAAATTGCAGTACTAAAGTTGCAAAGAGAGACAAAATTAATTTGAGGTTCTGAGTGACATTGCCACCAGCCAAACACGCGTAGCAAGGTTAATTAAGGTAGCTACATGAACCAACAACAAAACCTTCCAAATTTAGCCACACCTTATCGAACAAAACAACCTTATTAAGATCATCGATTCTTTCACTTCCAATGATCGTCTCTCAATTTTCCCACATTAATTCTTTCAATTCAGATTATGGCTTTTCCTTCTAAATTGCCTCTCACTCTCTTCCTCTCATCTCTCCTCCTCCTCCAACTCGCTCTAGGTATGTATTAGCCATGCATGCATTATGATTATATTTCCTGATTGATTAATAATTATTTGTGTATATATAAATAGGTGAGATGATATGTGAGGATTTGCCTGCGGAAGTGTGCGCATTTGCTATATCGAGCTCCGGGAAGAGGTGTTTGTTGGTGAAATCGCCGTCGGCGGACGGAGGTTTGGAGTGCCGGACCTCGGAGGTGGTTGTGGAGAAGATGTCTAATTACATTGAGTCTGATGACTGCATACGTGCGTGCGGCCTCCACCGGAAGTCCCTCGGAATCTCCGCCGACGCCTTCCTCAAGCCTCACTTCACCACCAAGCTCTGCTCTCACGCTTGCTACCACTATTGCCCCAGCATTGTTGACCTTTACTTCAATTTGGCTGCAGAAAAGGGTATGCATTATACCTACTACACAACACGTTTAGTAAATTATCATGACACGATTTAACGTGATAATCAAATCGATCGTATGCTGACATGACACAACATGATTGAAATGATACTATCCAACATGTTTGACATGTTATCATATTACTTTTTAATTATACATTTAAATGTGCATGCTGCGCATGTCATGCTTGCAGGTGCGTTCTTACCAGATTTGTGCGAGGAACAGCTGCGCAACCCACACCGTATAATGGCGGAGATGATTACCGGCGCCAGTGGGGCGTCATCGGTGCCCCCAGGCTTATTTGATGAGGTCCCGGACTACTACGCAGAAGATGGTCCTGCCTCAGCACCAACGTCCATGTAATGTAAACCCAATTTCATAACGGACCCATGCTTTGTTATAATATGGGCACCCAGTTTACTGTTTGATGGTACCCAGTTTACTATTTGATGCCATCGTGGATTTATTTTAGAAATGTAATTATAATTCAAAGGTTACGATTCATTGCTAATGCACATTTACGTTCTTGCTCTTTAGTCCAATTCAGGTTGCATGCATAAGGTAACACATCATTTTTGGGATAACAACTTTTAACACGAAAATAAATATATCAGTACAGGGGGAATTCAAATGACACACAATTTATAGAAAGAATTTTTAGTTGCAACTTGGGTTTACGAAAACCAAATAAAAATCAGATTTATTTCCTCTTTCCAATAGGGGTATATATATCTCTGCACATCATATTTAAAAACATTAGCAAGGCCCAGGGTTTTTAAGCTCAAACAAAAGCTTATAATTTACTTTATCATGCTTCTTCTGCGAGCACAGGCCTATTTTCATTGAGATTGTCTGCATGTTCTGTTTGTGTTCTACATGACCTGTTTGACAATTTATGACAGAATTCTTGACACTGCTCCAGAATAAAACTTTGGCAATACCAAAAGTGATCAAAACTTACAATCAATACAATGAATATGTATGTTTAGAAAGCAAATTTAACAAAAGCTTTAGCATGGTTAGACTACCATATTCTAGCCACTAAAGTATAGCTACTTTCATGTAAGCCTAAGGACTAAAATCTAATAGATCAAATCTTCTTAGGTTCTGTATATTGCTGTCTAGTTTGTACTTGTAATGTTGTTAAGCATCACTGTTCTCAGCTCTGTACTGATACCATGACAGAATAAGAATCATCTCCATCCTTCAAACAGACTAGTTTTTTGCATAAGAATTCTCCTAAGCCACTGAACTCCTCTGCCTTTTCACTGCAATTCCAAACAAGGAAATTACTCATTCCGGCCCATACAAGAACTAAAGAAGGAAAGTAGGACAAAAGGATTGAATGGGAACTCACCAGGGCTTAAAATTCTGATGCATTTTGTTATAGACTTCATTGTAGTTGTAGTTTCTGGACCTGCATGAACAGAATCAACTCCATAAATCTTCTATTTGGAGTTGGGTATTATAATGAAACTATAATAAAACTTTGTGAACTTAATTACATTGTAAATGGTCATCCTCTGAAGTGAATTTCACAGTTGATGAATACTCTGACAGAACTTGATCAGCACCCAGACTACCTTCCCTTGATTCATGAGATGACCTGTGTATGATACATGGGACACAAATGAGACGTCATTTAAAATATGAGAAAGTGTTGGTCTTACAAATGTAATAACAACATAGGGAAACAAGAAACAATACCCTGAAATGTTGTCGGTAGAAAATGTAGGCTCACAAGGATAGCCAATCCCTTCACAACCAATATCAAGATCAACTAATAGTTCAGAGAAGGAAAAGTCTGCTCCAAAGAGATCTAAGTTAGGGAAGTCCATGTCAAATATATCTAGTTCCTGTTCAGACCCTGATGTTGAAGTCTTCTCAACAATCTGTTTATCCGAGCTCGCCAACTCATCAGAACCATCAAAATCTAGCCTTCCTTTGACATGATTCCTCTTACTTGACCTTTTCATGTTTGTCTTGGCTGGTGAGGTAGAAATGCAATGGTTTCTCTCCACTGTGCAAGTGATATGCTTGACCGGGCTCACTGTAAGTCTCTCTGATGAAATTACAGTGCAGTTAGTAGGGACAATCACTTGGTAATTTATGTTGGCACCATTAGCTGCAGATGAAATATCTGGAGGAGAATTGGATTTATCACTTTGAGGAGATATTGCTTGAGGAGGTGTCTGGGGAGTTGAATTGGATGGAGGGGACAACACAGGCTTATTGAATAAACACTTGGCAACACTAGATCCTTGAACTGGTGATCCATTGCTCTCATGACAGTAAGGTGATGACTGAATCAAAGAGCATTGAGGATCATCCTTTTGACAATTGGCTGCATAGTTTGATTGTGACAGATTATCGTCACCTGAAAGAAGAATGATTTAGAGAATGTTTTGGTTGTGGACACAAGAAATGCAAAAGGGAAAATAACTCAAATGTATGATTGAACAAATCTTACCTTTGGTCTGCAGCTTCCTGGAGGGTGGCTTTCTGCAAGGCTTCTTGGCGGCCTGTTGGGTTTCTGGAGCCTTCGCATCCTTTCTCTTATTAATAGATGGTTGATTAGACATTGGTGTAGATAAATTTGAGGGCTCCATGTTTCTGTTGGATGGCACCGACAATGGCAAAGAAGTTGGTGTGCTATACACATGACAACCTGATTACAGAGCATCAGGGAAGCACATTACTTCACAAAACTCACATTTTCTTAGAGTTGGCAATATCTATGCAGGACAGTCTCACAAGCAGAACAATTGATTCCTACTACATCATTTGCCATTTGGGCATTAACTCAAGCTAGCTTTTAATGATCAATACCAACATATAAACATACCGAAGCAAGTATGATATACAGATTTTGGCATCCATGGATTAGCATAACCTCAATAGGATGATTTAAATGTGCACTCTTAATTTTTTTCATTTATTTTTCCCCAATCTCATTATAAAGATGTAGAAGCTGATTATGATTCAATTGATTTATGCAAAGTATCACATTAAATATTTGCATTATTGTTTTCTATGGGTTGTAAATCCTACCGATTTCAGAGGGAGCTAAGTGCATCTAAACACTAGAGTAAGCAATCACCAATTCACCATAGGCATCATAGAAATTGCATCTATATCAGAAACCAACTTGATTTCTCAGGTACAGTGAATCTGATAAATCAATGAATCAAGCTCGGAAAAATGGGTTAGGACTTATGAGCAGTACCAGTAGAGGAACTGCTATAATGGTTCCGCTGAGGAATAGCCTCCGGAATCTGCGGTGTAACGGTGGTAGCTCCGGCATTGTAAGCGCTCATAACACTTTGCATCCCCTGCAACAAGATCTGAACCCTTGATTTCTCCTGATCCAGCAACACCTTCTGCTCCTTCAAACATATGTACTCATCCAACATCGCCCCCAAACTCAGCAAACTCTTCGGTGCCTGTACGTACCCAGAAAAAGAAACCCTCACATTACAACTCAAATTCCAAAACCCAGATCAAAAAACACAAAATCGATGAGAGACCAAGTGAGTACCTCTTGAACCGGAGATCTGGAAATGAGGGTTGCGGCTTCGGTTCTGAACATGGTACGGGTCTGCGAGTAGCAGTTGTCGGAGAGATACCGATCCACGATGAACGCAACTTGAACCGGGGTCACCTTGCCCTTCCCTAAATTGTCTGATTTCTTGGATTTGGTTTGCTTACCCATTTCCTTGAGAATAATCTACACGATGAGGAAATGAAGGAGGCTACGTGAAGATGGAACGTTTTGTGAATGAAGCTGTGAAAGCAGGACGATTTGGGGAAGACGAAGGAGGGAGTTTTAACCAATAGAGAAGAGAGGACGCGGGAGTTTTTTGAAATGTTCTCGAGAGAACAAAATAATGGGAGCAATGTGTTTTGCTTTTAGCGGTTTTTGGACTCGGGCGAGGGAAAACAAATTTGGCGCTAAATCTGCCATTAAATTGTATTAATAAATTGATACACTTAATGCAATTTGATGAGAATTTTTTTATTGGTTGATCATTGACTAATAAGCATTCGTTGCATGGTGATATTAGATAATATGTACGTACTATTCAACTTTTGATTTCAAATATAACATTTCCACATTCATAATCATAGTTTGGTGATTTTTGCCATAATGTTTGGGAAAGAGATTTGTCATTTGTGTTTATAATCATTTTTAAAATAAAAGGAAAAAACACTCATTCATCTGCTCCAACGGCTAATACATTAATTATGCCAATAATTTACTATGGGAAAATAACAAAATCAAATCATGTGTTCAATTTTTTTTTTTTTTTTTTAAAAAATTTTGAATGTTTTGAATGTTTTGTTGTAACCGTTTTTTTTTTTTGATGAAACGGGAATTTCATTAGTAAGTAAAACTAGAGTTATAAAATGAGGGAAGCACCCAAGTTTTGGATATACCCTCTTTACCATATGAGGCTAAAATGTGCACAGCACTAACAAACCTCCTATGAACTAGTTTTACATCATTAGCCGAAAAAAACAACAAAATAAGATACTTTAAGTCTTCAAAAACATGACGGCAAGAGTGCTCCGCCACCCGCCCATCCCTAATCCACCTGAAAAGATCCGAGCAGTCCGTTAGGAATTGAACATTACGAATGTTATGGTGACAGCAAGATAAAAGTGCGTGCAGTAACGAGTATGATTCAGCTTGTAAAGCAGATACACAATTAAAATGAAACGAACTACGGCCAATAATGTTAGAACCCCATGATATTTGCCATCCTCCGCCCGCTTTTGTGTTGTCAAAAGCGTCATCTGTTTGCATGACAAAGTTGGGGGTAATCCTTAGCTGGTCTTCGTTATGCTCGTGCTGAATCCTATCCTCACTTCCCAAAGAAGTCTGGCGATCTATCATTTTGTACCATCTTTTGGATTCCATATCCGCAACATGTAAAGCCGAACCAACGTCAAAGTTTTCGTTTCCAATCACCTGTGTACATCTTTGTTTCCAGATTGTCCACGTCAGCGCAATGAGATGCATACTGATTTGCAGGTTCTGCTTGTGGGATGCCGTGTGGAGAACATCCTCCCACCAATCCCTAACGGACTTCCACTTTTCACTGCGGATTGATAAGTGACTAGCAAACCAAGTCCTTTGCGCTGTTTTCACAATGGAATAAACAATGTTCGACGGATTCCGGCTCCTTATTGCATCTAGGGCAAAGGTTAC
Organism: Pelargonium myrrhifolium; assembly: GCA_036897405.1. Classification (NCBI taxonomy): domain Eukaryota; kingdom Viridiplantae; phylum Streptophyta; class Magnoliopsida; order Geraniales; family Geraniaceae; genus Pelargonium; species Pelargonium myrrhifolium. Next base: position 638 of record JAYMTK010002651.1, on the reverse strand, counting down.
TACTCGTGATATTCCTGTAGTGGAGGTTTTTACTTACCGGGAGGGCATTTTGGAGACATTTCCAAATAAATAGCTTTGGTTTTTCTGGAATTTGTAGCACCCATAATTTTTTCCAAATATAACCCGTATTTGAGTAGGTAGTGAATCCCGGCGGTCTGTCTCGATAAACCAGAAATTGATGATATTCTTTTTTAACCGAATACTTCCCCGATTTCGCTCCTCCCCAAAAAACTTCATCCTCCATTATTGCTATCTGAGGGATTGGGACTTTTGACACCATATCCCACATGTCCCTTCCAAATGTACTGGCTACTTTAAGCGGGCACCATGCATGTCTATTGTCTGTAAGTAGGTCTCGGACCTTCATGGACAGATCTACCATTGGGAAGTCAACTGGTTTCAAAGTTTCATTGAGTAACCACCTATCTTGCAAAACATGGATGGAGTTTTCATTGCCCACTTTCCATCCTAAGTCTTTGCATAACAGATCCCTTCCTTTGCAGAGGCTTCTCCAAACCCAGGAAGGGTTCGTACATCTCTTCTGCACCCATATATGTTCCTGACACGGTCTCGGCAAGTATACCGAATGTGCCGAAGTAATAATAAGCTCTTGAGGAGCTCGAGTATCGAATCCACAG
>JAYMTK010002650.1:0-13477 GCA_036897405.1 Pelargonium myrrhifolium | reverse complement strand
GGCTTCGCGGCGGAGCGGAGGCGCACTTCGCAGCGGCTTCGCGGCGGAGCGGAGGCGCACTTCGCGACAGTGCTCCTCTGTTCTTCTTCGTTGTATTCTTTTTATTATTATTATTTTAGATTAATATTATATTATTATTTAAAATAAAAATAAAAAAAGCAAGAGTATTTTTGTCTTTTTGCAAGTTAACTGATTAAATTTTTAACAAAATTAGAAAAAAACAAGTTTATGGTAGTAACATAAAGTGACATGATAGTAACATGTAAAACATGTATCTAAAATAGTAATAACATGTAATTTTCCTTTTAACTTATTCAGAAGTCGATTGGGTAAATATCACTTGGTCAACCTATAGGGTGAGTAAGCTGATGTCATAATTATTACTTAAGCTCATAATTTAAGAGCCTTCCAATTCACATATCCAATTGTAATAATCATCAAACAATTTTATATTTGAAATACCCAACATATTAACACATAAAAAATCTAAAACTATGACAGAAAAATAGAAAACATAGAACACTTGAGTTTAACATTGCAAATATTCTTAACCTCTTCTTCTTTTCTTTCTTCATGCGAAGCAATTTCAGTGAAAAGGCCAGCCTCTGAAGAGCCAACGTCGTCGTTTGGATGATTCGCTTAAGAGTAAATGAAACGATGTGTTTCATACATCATAATTTTATATTGGGTAATTATAGATTACATATCTCAACTATTCGGTTCCACAAATTGCACCCCTGAACTTTGGTTTATAAGTTTAGACTACCCCTAAGTATAAAACGATTTTTCCATCAGTTATATCAGACAGAAAATATGGTTATTTAGTCATGTGTTGGGCACATGACCAATTTATTTTTGAAATACCCAAACTGCTTGCTTATCCTTCTTCTTCAACCTAATTTCGTCAGAAAATTCATAAACTCACTGGAATCTTTATTGTATCACCAAAAACATCATAGTCTCGCTGGAATGTTCATAAACGTGCTGGAAAATTCATAAACTCACTGGAATCTTCATTGTATCGCCAGAAACTTCATAGTATCGCCGAAAAATTCATAAATGTGCTCGAAAATTCATAAACTCACTCAAATCTTCATTATATCGCCGGAAACATCATAATCTCGTCGGAAAGTTCATAAATATGCTGGAAAATTCATAAACTCACCGGAATCTTCATTGTATCGCCGGAAACATCATACTCAGCCGAAAAGTTCATAAACTCACCGGAATCTTCATTGTATCACCGAAAACATCATAGTCTCACCGCAAATTTCATAAATGTGCCAAAAATTTCATAAACATCATAGTCTCAACTTTTTTTTTTTTTTTTTGAGACGGAGCTTGAACTTGTAGAGATAAGGCTCATCTAGCAATGCCAAACACAAATCACAATCAACAATACAAACCATCATAGACCATAGCAATTTCTAGGCTTAACTAGTTGAAGCCTTTGAACACAAGTTCATGACAATAAAAATTCATGAAATCAAGTCCATTTTTTCCACACAAAAGAAAACAAAAAAACATTCACAAAATCACAACTCTCGTGAAATCATGAATTACACAACTCTCTTGTGATTGAGAGTGAAACTGAGGGAGAGAAAGGTGGGAGTGAAAGTGAGGTCCGGCCAAATCAAAGAATGAGAGGATTATGTTTTTATTTTTACTTTTTATATTTAATTTAATTTTTATTATTTATATTATAAAAATGAAGAAAAATAAAAAAAACAATTGGTAATTTGGTCATTTTACCCTTCTACAAACAGTGTTATAGATGGAAAGATCTTTTTAGACTTAAGGGTAGTATAAAATCATACACCAAAGTTCAGGGGTGCAATTTGTGGAACCCAATTATTGAGTGGTGCTTTCTGTAAGTACCATTTCTACATTAGTTGGGATTCTATTGTAAAAAGTAGTTAGTCAGTTCAGAGCGTAGTGTATATTTTACTATTTTGTATCATTTATTCATAAACAAAAAAAAATTGATATGGAAAGATCTTGGCTCTGATTCTGAAGAAATCACATAAAAGTTAGGAGTTGTTTGAAAGCATGAATTTGAATTGAAATTCATCATTGGAAATGTTATTTCAAATACAAATATAATGTTTAAAAAATCATGAATTTCAAATAGAAAAAGTCGAAAGTTATCATTTGAAACCTGATGTTATAGACATGTTTTCAATGCTATTGAGTTTAGCCAAATTCAAATACAAATTCAAAATTTATCCAATACTTAATATGATTTAAATCTAACATTTTAAATGAAATATTTGCTCTCAAACACAACATTAGAGGGTAAACAAGCTTACAAAGAAGGGGTAATTGCACATGAACCTCTTGTACTTTACACGTTTTGCACATTAATACCCAAAAATTTTATCTTAATTTTTGACTAACATAACCTATGCAGGGGGTCTCTCCGTCACGGAATATTATATTTTTTAACAGAATATTTCATTTTTTGATCATGTGTCATGCACATTAACTAAAGTTTTTCAGAAATGCTCATTTTGTCATTCTTCAACATTCAAGAACATATGAATGTCTGAAATTTTCGGCGAGTTTCTGACGACCAATTATTGCCGAAAACTGCAAAAACTCGCTGAAAAAAAATAAAAAACTCACCGAAAACTTCATAAGTTTGCCGTAATTTTCAAAAATCCGCCGGAAAACTCAAAAATAAAAAATCAAGCAAAATCATGTGCAAAACATGTAAAGTATAAATTAGTCAAAAGTTAAAATAAAACTTTAAAGTGTTCATGTGAAAAACGTGTAAAGTACAGGGGTTCATGTACAGTTACCCCTACGAAGAATGAACATACGAGTGAATATATTGAGTGAATTGAAGATGGAGATCATGAATATGCTACAAATGTTTGTACCAAAGACTCTCTCTCATGCTATGTACATAGCAAGAATGCAAGAAAACCATCTAAATGTCCCCCACCACATTTGTATCTACCACAGTTCATTTTGCTAAATACAACGTACAACCAGTATCAAAACCAAAACCCAACTTACTCTTCTTTTGGCAAAAACCAATACAAACTAATTCATCATAACCATACAACCCACCCAAAAAGATCAACAATAACACCTGTAAAACCTTTAATCAGTATAGTATTAGTCTAGCTTTTGATAGCAACAACAAAACCTGGCCATTGAAAACAAATAATAACAATTCAAGTTCAATTTCCAACAATTTTCAGAAGTTAAGCTGGCAACAAATTGAGGAAGGAAGAAAAAAGGGCAATGCTACAATGAGTACAAATCAATTTGTTAATAATTTAATTGAAAATGTGGTTTTTTCATAGGCTCACTACAACATTTTATAGCCTTAACCGCGGTTTCTCTAACCGCAGTATCTCAGGGCGCGGCTAAATGTATGGACCACGCTTTTGGGCCTTCTGTCTGCAGTTTTGATAACCGTGGTCTAATATTAGTTTTTTCCGCGGTTTTTAGGCCCATTTTTCCGCGGTTTTAAACTGCAGAGTCCAACTATATCTGCAGTTTAAAACCGTGGTCTAAAGTTTAATTTCAATTTGAAAACAATTAATCAATTATATCATGCAACCAGCAGTACAATTTTTCATTGACAAGATCTAGCAGCAATACAAATTTTGAATCAACTAACTGCACTAAACTAAGCTCTCAAAACTCAACTCCCATGCATTGGATTGTTAGTTTTAGTAGCAAAAACAAGTAACAGACCTTTATGAAATCGAACAGAGCTATTTCATTGCATTTTTAAAAAAGTTCTACAAATTCAAGTATCCATCGACAACAATGCACACAGATTACCAAAACCACCTAAAACAAAATCGATAATGACTTTTATAAATAGAAATCATATTATCTCTAACAAATTGGGCCTAACTGAAATGCCATGAAACACCAAACTCAACTCAAGACTCGATTTTCAAGCATTGCATCATCATCACTCTCTTTCTTATGCTCTTCCTGTAGATCACAATCAAATGGAAACACATGAATGGAAATAACAAAATATGGTACAAAATAGTGAGAATTTCACAAACATAATATAGAAAAGGAGATTAAAGAAGGAGAAAAAAGCTGACTGGGAGCTAGATGAGTTTCACAAACATAAATGTAAATAACTTAATAGTTTCACTATTAACTTACCACCACTTAAACAAACTCATGGCTCAGTAGTTTCTTTAAAACCAGAACAGATTGCCTTCAGCACATCACATTTCTCCAACTTTCCTGCAGGCACATGTTAAGTAAATGGAAGCATTTGAGATGTTTCTTAATTAATACAAGCACAAAATGGTGATCTAGTACTAAGTTAAGCAAATGAGAAGCTAATTGCTAAATAAAAATCCAGGAAAATGCAATTAGCAAAGGGAACATGTAGTTACCCTACACTATAGACAACAAGTCTCGAGCTAAGAATCACTCAAGATAATCAGAAAAATCAATCTAACACTAAATTCAGATGATTTAATTGCATAGAATGTCCGAGTGTTCAAGTGTCGTAAACGTATCGAACACGTATACATTGAGGTGATGAGAGTGTTTGTGCATCATAGTTTGTTACTCATCTTTTGCTCATATATCTACAAGACTTATTAAAGGATAAAGAATCAACTTAACTAAAAGTTTAATTAAGCTGATAGTTGAAGACTCAATTCAAACATCATTGGATAGTTGATCAAACCAATATATAAATACCCATGAAGCTTCAAACAAATAAAAGATTAACATCTGGAAAAAGTACTAAAGATCATAAAAGACCCGGAAATGAACATACCTTAGCATCAAAAGTCTAACGATCAACTCCCAACCAGTTATCAACATCATAAGTCGCAAATTTGGACAAGTCCATGCCAATATTGGCAGACCTTAGAGGATCGCATACATGATTGAGTGAAGTTGGTTCCACCGGGTGTGGCAGAAATGGTGAGTGAAGCAACTGAGAGGCAGAGGACAATAAATAACATTTTAGCCAGTTTGTGTATATAAGAAAGAAACGAGTCTTTTGTCTTTGTTTGTTTGAGAAAGAGTTGCAGCTAACCTTAATATTTATAGCTTTAATTAGAAATTGAGATGGTAAAAGTATAGGGATATGATAATAACAGAAATATTAGGACATTGATTTTTCACAATCAGACCCTAAATGAGGATAATAGATGTTTCAGCTCTACTAGCCGATCCAAAATTCCCCACTATTCCTTCTTAGCAAATATACATAAAATAAACTACAGATAACATGCATATTACTATATCAGAGACATCATTTAGTTATCAAATTAAAATGACGTATTGTAAAGACTCATATGAAATATTCTTAGAGGAGTAGACTCTTATTACTATATTACTATATCTATTCTTAGAGGCTCATGAAATATTGTAAAGACTCAAATTGTGTGTTCATCAGTTACCTCACTATAGTCTACGGACATCTTATTAGCCCGCAAGGAGAGGATTCTATCATAGTAATCTACATGAAATTGTACATGTCAGCATAAAAAGAGAGCTAATTTGGTTAAACAATAAACTATTAAAAAACCAAAGAATATTCAGCTTCTTAAAAGAGAAATATATGTACTCTAAAATCAAGACATATGTACATCATCAAAGTGGAATCAAATTGGTATATACAATTCTTATGGCTGAACATAGTGAAAAACAATAGCATTTGCATAATTTGTGCAGAGTTGCACATATCCTCACGCATGTGTTGTAACCAACAAACATGTCAAGACAGTTTCCTAGTAAGAAAACACCGAAACCAAAATTATAGAACTAGTTAGAAAGTTTAAGGGACACTTACTTCTTGCCGAGAAGTTGCCCAATACGAACTTCCCACCACCCGCATTTGTGCAAAGTCACTACTCTGTATTTTGAGCTTCCCCAAAAGAATCTGGTGCTACATTATAATCACATCAAAGAACAAGCAAATCCTATTATTTAAAAACAAAAACAACACACCATCAATTACAGACCTAAAACAAGCATCATGAAAATAAGAGAATGATGATGTTCTACAAGTATGCCACAACAGAACAAAAATAGATAATAACATAATAGCTTGTGGCTCTTGGAATCAACTCTGTCATCAAAATAGTTAAATGACTAATCTGTAATGTAGTCATCTGTTAAAGATAAAACCTCACGAAATTAAAAATAACCTTAAATATATGTACAAAAATAGGTGTCCTCAACATTAGTAAACCTTCATATACCATTAAATATAACAATTTTTTATTTATCAAAAACAACTTTCAAGTTTCAATAGCCACTAACTGAAGCAAAATTAGACATCCATGAAACATTCAAGCTATTCACTCACACAATACACAAATCGGTACATAAATGCACAAATTGGATACTTCAATGAAACATTCAAGCTATCCACTCACACAATACATAAATGCACAAACATTTTTAGAACAAAACTCGTAATCATCTAATTAAACAGTTTGAAACCTGAATCAAGCATAGAACTAATTTCAAGAACAATATTTCCCACAAATCAACCTCAGATACTTGAATGCAATAAAATGTTGAATAAGATGAGTTGTAGCAAATCAAACACACAATACACAAATCGATACATAACTGCACAAATTCGATAACAGATTCAACAAATTCAGAACAAATAAATAAAAATCGAGCAAAGTAATTCGCTTACCATGGTAACTGAGACCTTGCCAAGCTCTGAGGAAGAAGAAGAATATGAAACCCTAAAAGCTGAGAGCAAGCGCCTCTTTAACAAGAAAGAGATGGTTACATTACATGATTAGTCAATAATTTTGTAGATATGTCCACAGTTCAATCAAAATAGTTAACTGATAACCTACAACTGGTAATATATTCTATAGAAACGAAGAGGAAGGAGAAGGAGAAGAAGAAGAAGAAGAAGAAGGATAAGAGAGGATACCTAAGAAGCTCGGGGAGACGATGAAGATGAAGATCGAGCTCGAGCTTGAGATGACCTTGAGATTGAGTTCGAGATAAAAGAAATTGTTCGTTTAGCTAGATTCAGAGATCGATGATAGAAATCTTTGGTTTAGATTAACCGAATAAATTGAATAAAAAAATAATTTGGGCTTAGACCACGGTTATTAGCCGTGGTCCGTGGGCTTAGTTTAAGTGCGGCCCAAATTTTTCTGCGGATCAAAACCGTGGAAAAAACTACCTTTTAAAGCCCAATATCAGTCTATTTATGTCTGCGGCTAATAGCCGTAGCTAGAACCGCTGTTATAAGCCTCATTAAAAGTAAAATTTATTTGCGGTTATAAACCGCGGCAAAAAACCACAGCTAGAGGGCCATTATGTTGTAATTATACGGTTGATATGCAGGAATGGTTTATTTATTAGTTCAGTAGACTAAGAAAAAGAAGACAAAAATGAGTTGGTTACAATGTTTTCACATTATATAATGCATGAGAAGTTTAAGGATGGAGTTAAGTAGTAGAGCTGTATTTGTATAGTACAGAGAAGGACATGACTGAGTCTTTATCTTTAATGTGATTCAACAACTCCTCCTGAGCTCATTAACGCATTGCTTCAGTTCACACTATCATCAACCAAAACATTTGTTCCCAGTTTCAATTTCAAATTCAAATTCAAATTCCAAAAAAAAAAAAAACATTTGTTCCATATGAGTTTAATACATGTAAGTTTACTGATAAATATTTGTAAGTTCAGTAAGTTTTTGCATCATAAATGTGTGTATAGTTGTTGATAAATGTGTGCAAATTCACGTACCAACAATTGTTTTGTAAGAAAAGTACGTGTAAAACACATGTATAAAATTCACATGCGTCAAACTTCTTCTAAATGATAATGACACCTACGAAAGTTGTTATGAGTGAAATAAGATTTACCAAACTCTACTTACATGACACATCGGTGGATATCTCGTGTCTGTTTCAAAATATATGTCATGGTTTCTATTTTGAGAAAAAGTTAGTTAATGTTATTCAAAATCTCGTATATCCCTAAGGATATGTTATAACAAGTTGTAAGGATATTAACTAACTTGTTATAAGGATGTAATTGACAATTATTAACTAACTTGTTATAAGGATGTAATTGACAATTCATACAAAACTAGCTCCTTAAGAAGAAAATATGACACTCATTTGGGATAATAATGGTAGAGAAGGCCCTTAAGGGACTAAGTGGAATCAACCACTTGTCCTACTAAGTGTTTGTACGAACTAAGAAGTAACAAATTTAAGTGATACTAACTGACTTATTATAGAATTTTCATTGGTATTTTATAATCTTTTCGAAAATAGAATAAGATATTTATTTTACTCCCTCCGTCCCAAAATGAGTGTCATTCTTTCTATTTTAAGAAAAATTAAGGAGAAGTTAGTTAGTGTGGTATATTTACTCTTGTATCTTTATTATCATGTGTCGTGAAATACTAACTAACTTATTGTGAAGATTATTGACAATTCATACATAACTAACTTCTTAAAAATAGAAAGTGGACACTCATTTTGAGATAAAAATCATTTGAAATATGACACTATTTTAGGACGGAGGGAGTAAACAATTTTTTTTTCCCCTTTATGTCAGTGTGCTAAGAGAAAAAAGAAAGAGACAAAAATGGGGTTGTAACAATGTTTACAAGAAAAGTCTTAAACCCACAAAAGAAAGTGGGTGAAAGGGTAGAGTTGTGAAGTAGAGCTCCAATTTTTACATTTGTAAGAGCTTTCATTTTCATTGCATATCCACATCTCTCTCTCTCAAGCACTAAAATATTCTTCAAGCTACCATCACACTACACACATTACCTAACTAAGGTATCTTCTTCACAACTCTTTGTTTTTTTTTACATCATTTTGTAGAATATTAATAACTGAAAGTAAAATGATATTTCTTCCACTTTTGCTCTCATGAGTGGATCTTGTTTCTGAAAATCTCTTATCATTTTGTTCCCATTTGTTGACTTTTGTTTTCCTCCAAAAGTTGAGAGGATTCTACTAAAAATAAATAAATAAATAAAAAGTTGAGAGGAAAGTTTTATTGGTTAGTTGTAAGTCAGTATGTTGCATGACAGTTGGGCTAAAAAAAATACTGCAAAGTCATAAGATGAGAATGCTTGGATTAGAGTGGTTAATTTAGATCTAAATTTGCGAACACCTGAAATTCGAACTTCAATTTTTCAGGTTCGGGTCACATCCGTCCATTTTTATGTAAAACCTATCACCCGAAGTTTAGATTATGTCTTTTCAACTCAAAGTCAGAATTCTGATCCGAAATCAAAATTGTCAACTCCAACTTAAGTATTGTCAAATTCAACCGAAGATGAGTGGAGAAAAAACCATTCAAGATGGTTTGGAGATGTGTCCGCTAGTGAGAGAATTTTGTTAAACTTTAATCTAAATACCCAACTACCTATGTTTATAGGTGGAGGACCCAACTAATATTTTAAGTGGTGACTAACTTCACATTCTTTCGATGTAAGATTTTTTTACATTCTTCCTCACGTGCAAGCCAGATAAGAGTGAACGGATCTTGCAAGTGGATAGGTGGACTAAATCGATAGTTAAGGTAGATGAGTCACTAGTTCTAAATAGAATCATCTCTAATGTCATGTTAAATTTTACTCCAAGTCAAAAGGTTAAACTTATAAATAAAAGACCTAATTAGTATTTCAAGTGGTGACTGACTTCACACTGACAGCATGCGAGACTGGAGATTGCTAGAGATGAGAGAACCGAGAGAGACGTTGAATTCTAGTATGTCTTATAGGCGCGTGCGGCAGCGAAAGATGATAGAGTTGACAGGATTTTAGGGTTTAATGGTTTGATCTCCTCTGAACTAACACTTTTTCGGGTTTTCGCCCCTAATTAGGGTTGTGCCTTCTTTTAGCCCTTGTTAACTATACAACGGGTCACAATATGTCACGTCATCAATACACATCAGTAAGGTGGTCCATATGGGTCTGAGGTGTTCTAATACTGTGGTGTGATCAAATCCAGAGAAACACTAATAGGCTCTGATACCATGTCTTCAATTTATACAGGAGAAACTAAAAGGGATAGAGATAAACCCAAGTTTAACATGAAACTACAGAGGAAATGCATGATAACTCTGGACTTAACAGAAGAGATAACATTAAATTTTGCTAAAGAAATTAATGTTTTGGACTCCAACATTCTTATGAAAATTACTTGATTGTTGTTATATCAGATTTATATGTGTAAAAAACTACATATTACTATTTTATCTGCATAAGTAGTTGTTCTTGGTCATATAGTTCAGAACAATATAACATTGTAAAAAGTCCAAATATTTCTTGATCTTAGTATCTAGATTGAACTGATAAAAGCTTCATGACTACAAATTTTTTGCATAATTCAAACATGTATGGCCTCATCTTACTAAATCTGATATCTTGTGAAGCCTCTTTGTTGCATTTTCATGGTAGAATGGGAGAAGCTACACAAACCAAATATGTATCAGTAAACTTCATGAGCAAAGATACAAAATTAGCATGTTCCATGAAACAAAAGCTCTGTCAAGAATCACCATACTTCTCCCAGAACTGCATTTTCAAAGTCCCCGAAAAGCTCAGAAGCTGCAACAAAAAGTCCTATGATCCCAACATAGTTTCAATAGGCCCTTACCACAATGCCAAGCCGGAGCTCGAATCCATGGAAAAGATCAAATCTTGGTACCTCCAGAGCCTCCTTCATCGCTTGCCAAGGTGTCCGGAAGAAACTCTAGCGGATTTCGTGGAAAACATTAGAGGGTTGCAGAGCTGTGCTCGCAGATGTTATGCAGAGAAAATCGAGTTTGAGCTCGATGATGACAGGTTCGTAGAAATGCTGATTCTTGATGGTTGCTTTCTGGTTGAGCTTTTTCGTAAAGATACATGGTTGATTCAGCCTGATAAAGACGACCCTATATTCAACACTCCTTGGATGCTCCCAAATTTGTACCATGACTTGATCTTGCTCGAAAACCAGATCCCTTGGATTGTTCTTCTTCGTCTTTTTCAATTGAGTGAGCCAGCTAGCTCTTACAGGGTTCTTGAAAATGATGTTCTTGCTAAGCTTGTGCTCAAGTTCTTTGAGACAATGATGCTGATGACAGAACCAGCTGAGTACAGAGAAAATGGGAATCAAATCAAGCATATACTCGACTTGTTGCATACTTGCTTGCTTTCTTTGTCTGCAGCTACCGCGCCTCAACACTTGTATTGGAAACTTGTTCCCACAGTGAATGATCTCTTGCAGTCCGGGGTCAAGTTCAAGAAGGGAAGTCCTGGGGACATACTAAACATCAAGTTCAGTAACGGAGTATTTGAAATCCCTCCTATCAGAATCCGAGGGAACTCAGAATCGTTGTTTCAGAATCTCATAGCTTACGAGGAATGTAACTATTTCACAAACCATCAGTTCACCTCTTATGCGGTTCTCTTGGATTTCCTCATCAACACAAGCACAGACGCTAAGTTGCTCTGTGACAAAGGAATCATTGTGGATGCTTTGAGTACAGAGGATATATCTGTTCTCTTCAACGGGCTCTATAATGACAATCTTGTCTCTCAGTCCTATTATGGCAACTTGACTCACGATGTCAACAAATATTATAGATCTGAATGGCCAAAATGGAGAGCTACCTTGATGAGTAAACATTTTAAGAATCCTTGGTCCATCTTTTCACTAGTAGCTGCAATTCTCATTCTGGTTTTCACCTTCACACAAACCTTGTTTTCCATTCTCTCTTACCACTGATTGCCCTTGTGTATTTGACAGTACTTTGTTATGCTTCGATCCATTATTCATTTGATAGTACTCAGTTTTCCTTCGTTAACAGTACTTTGTTTTGCCTCGATATTGCTTTGCTTCCATTTTGTTTTTGACAATACTGTGTTTTGCTTTGATATTGCTTTACTTCCATATTGTTTTTTACAGTACTATGTTTTGCTTCAATAGTGCTGTACTTCCATTCTGTTTTTGACTGTACTATATGCTGTTTCGATATTGTTGTGCTTCCATTATGCATTTGACAATACTTAGTTTTGCTTCGTTGACAGTACTGTGTTTTTGCCTCGTTATTGCTTTGCTTTCATTTTGTTTTTGACAATACTATGTTTTGCTTCGATATTGCTTTGCTTCCATTTTGTTTTTGATAGTACTGAGTTTTGTTTCAGTACTGTTATGCATCCATTGTGTATTTGAGAATTCTGTGTTTTGTTTTGATATTGTTTTCCTTCCATTACATATTACATATTTGACAATACAATGTGTTGCTTCGAAATTGCTTTGCTTCTATTATGCATTTGACAATACTCAGTTTTGCTTCGATATAGCTTTGCTTCCATAAAAAAATGTTATGCTTTGATATTACTTTGCTTCCATTTTGTTTTTGATACTACTGAGTTTTGATTCGCTACTGCTATGCTTCCATTACGTATTTGAGAATTCTGTGTATTGCTTTGGTTCCATAATGTATTTGAGAAAATACTATGTTTTGCTTCGATATTGCTATGCTTCCATTATGTTTTTGACAGTACTATGTTGTTGCTATGCTTCCATTATGTATTTCACAGTACTGTGTTTTGCTTCTATTTTAACTCGTAATCCAAACCCCAACTGAAATGTAATTTGAACTAAAATACCCAAAAAGTTTCCGAAAATAAATAAAATGACGAAAACAGCCCTCAAACGAGTTCATAATACAAAAATACTGCCTAGGCACGCGACGAAGCCCTGCAGTGAGTTTCAGCCCAATCTGTTGACATCGTTGTCGAAGTCTAGTGGTGCCCCATCTCCTGCATCAAAATCATAACCATTTTGCTTAAAGTGTTTGGTTTTGATCTTTTGTCTCCTTCAGTTTCTTGTGACTTTTGTTTCTCATTTACTCCATTTTCAAAAACTGTATTGTCTTCCAAGAATGTGTCTTCTGTGCAATTACAGTTCTGAGTCAACCATGCATTTGTACATAGAAGGACATTATTAGCCTAGATCTTTAATGTGACTCAACAACTCCTGATAAGCTCATTACTCTTTTCTGTAGCACATTTCTTTCAAGTGCATTTGATACACCCGTACATGTATTTTTTTTTTCATCCATAAATATATGTAAATTCAGTAATGTTTAGTTACACTTTAGTTTTGACACTAATATTTGTATGAAAGTCTACTGAAAATTATCTGCAAGTCTAGTTTTACTTATTTTTTGCACCAAGAAATTTCTATTAATTTGCTGATAAATGTGTGCAAATCCACCAACAATTGTAGTAAGGAAAGTACACGTAAAACACATGTACGAATTGAATACACCTACGGATCGAATACATATTTTGGGTCAGTGTGCTAAGAAAAAAAGAAGAGACAGAAATGAGTTTGTTACAATGTTTACAAGACAAGTCTTTGACCTACAAGAAAAAGTGGGTGGAAGGGCAGAGTTGTGAAGTAGAGCTCCAACTTTTACATTTGTAAAAGTTTTTATCTTCTTTGCACATCCTCAGGTCTCTGAA
>JAYMTK010002649.1:0-13480 GCA_036897405.1 Pelargonium myrrhifolium | reverse complement strand
CTCCACCTCTACCATCGAATTCCTCCACACCCCAATCACCAACGCCCACCTCACCAGCCGGCGCAACACCCTGTTACAATAAACCCTATATCCCCTTCAACAAAACGCTCTTGATGAATGCAAAACTAAATTAGGTCGTTATTTGTTTGTGAACAAAACCACATGGTGGGTTTGTGTAATTAAAAAAAAAAAAAATACAAATGAAGTATAACTCCAAACCGACCTGGGTTTTGTTCAAACATGAGACAGGTACATTGGATGGTTAATAACCGGACCCGGACCCGGACCCGGACACGTCATTCGTAGCTTGTCCGTGAACAACTCTGAAAATCATCGGTTGAAACCCTAGTCTGTTCGTTGAGCTGAGCTGGTGGTGCTCCCCTCTCTCTCTCTCCGTTGCAACTTCAGGTACCATTTCTGTTGTATATATATTGATTGCTTTGAATGGGATCAGTTTATAATTCATTGTTCGCTTCAATAAAGTTTTTTCACATGTTACGAAAGAAAATTTCCTTCAAAAACGCGTTTCTATCAGTTTTAGGTTAAAATTTGGAGTTGTTCTACTAGGAGCATGAACAATTGGCTTATTTTGTTTCCATGCATTTCCTTTAGCATTGTGGGTTTTTCTGATCTTAATCGTAATACACTTGCCTCCGTTTCTGAACTCCATTCCAACTGCAGATAAAATATTTCCTTTATTTTCTGTCTGCATATCATGCTTTCTTAAATTCATCACACTTTTTTGTGTGTGGATTTGGATGCCTATGCCTATACATGTTTATTTGCTTGCTTCTGCTATATCTTTGTTTTGTTTTATTTTTCTCTCTGTATATTAACTGGTAGTTTATATTTGTGAAGAGGACATGGCAGCATTTGCAGTTTAGTTTATTTAAGTTTGCAATACATACGATTGTTGGTTATGTGTTCTGGTCCATGTTGTTTCCAATTCCTTGATAAACCATTCACACTCTTGTTTTAGGACCTTGCAGATTATTTGATCGTGAGGGTTTCAAACAGGGGAGAACTTGGGAGTTTTATTTGCCCTGCTACTACTTTTTCTTAAGGTTTTGTATAGCACACAAAAATGTCTGTGACAGCGGGTGTTAGCGATACGGTAATAGCCGTTAGAGATAAGCTCAGAGGTAAAATTGGCCAGACAAAAGTTAAAAGATATTGGCCTGGTAAGGCTCCGGAGTGGGCAGATGATGTTGATGAAGATGGAGATATCAGGATGGCAAGGGAAGCTGCCCTGGAGAAAGCTTTTCCTACCAATGAAGATACAAATATTGCTAGAAAAGATGATCCTAGGCTACGGCGGTTGGCTGAGAGTAGGGTAGATAATCGTGAAGAAGCTAGAGCTGCTCACCGACGCATCCGGCAGGCTGAGATTGTTAGAACTATAGAAGAAGAAAACAGAAGACAGGAAAGAATAGACTTTGAGGAAGAGGATGAGGATGCTTTGGAGGAAAGAAGAAGAAGAATTAGGGAAAAGTTGCTTCAAAGAGAACAAGAAGAGCCTGCTCTTCTTCCGGAAGAAGAAGAGGAGGAAGCTGAGGAAGAGGAGGAAGAGGAATCTGAATATGAGACTGACTCTGAGGAAGAACTAACAGGTGTTGCAATGGTGAAGCCCGTCTTTGTCCCCAAGTCAGAGAGAGATACAATAGCTGAGCGTGAGCGTCTTGAGGCTGAAGAGCTAGCCCTTGAGGAATCAGTGAAGAGGAGATTGGAGGAGAGGAGAATGGAGACAAAGCAAATAGTGGTTGAAGAGATCCGTAAGGATCAAGAAATTCAGAAGAACATAGAACTGGAGGCAAATATAGCTGATGTGGATACTGATGATGAGGTCAATGAGGCAGAGGAGTATGAAGCTTGGAAAGTGAGAGAATTTGCTAGAATCAAGAGAGATAAGGAAGACAGAGAGGCTCTGTTTAAGGAGAGGTTAGAAGTTGAGAGGGTGAGAAACATGACAGAAGAAGAGAGGAGAGAATGGGAGAGGAAGAATCCAAAACCTGCTCCACAACCAAAGCAGAAGTGGAGGTTTATGCAGAAATACTTCCACAAGGGTGCTTTCTTTCAGTCAGATTCTGATGACCGGGCTGCTACTGCTGGTTCAGATGATATTTATCACCGTGATTTCTCAGCCCCAACTGGAGAAGATAGGATGGACAAGACAATATTGCCTAAGGTCATGCAGGTTAAGCACTTTGGTCGTAGTGGAAGGACAAAATGGACTCATCTTGTCAATGAGGATACAACAGATTGGAATGATCCGTACGTACCTTCTTCTCTCCATCTTATTTCTTATCATAAAGCAGATGTTACCTAATTGGTACAATATCGCATTTTTGCTCAATACGTTAGCTTACACTATCTATTAGAATTAGCTTTGCAATAAGGTTAGCTTGTAGCACTAATCCACAGCAAAAATAAGTAAATAAATATAATAGCGTTATATTAGTTCATGCATATACCCTAAATTAAGACAAAATGAACAGTCATCTCCCCTCTTTATTATTGGAATGCTGTACAGTAATCAAGTAGCTGCAATGACGGGATGATTCTGTCTTTGCAAATAAAAACTACCTTATATATTTTTTGTCCCTATTTGTAGGACTAAGGTAATAATTTTTTACTATCACATCTCAGAATATGTTTACAGATCATTCATGTATATGGAAATTGTAATGTACTGGTATAATTATACAGCTCTTGGTAATGCACATTTTTTCTTATAATTATTTTATCTTCTACAAATCAGTCTCTAATTGGGAGATATTGCAAGTGGTCACTAAACAAAACATGAATGTCCCATTTTAGATGTCCACATTCCTTTTAGACAAAGGAACTATCATTTTAAGTTTTCCAATAGCAATCTTATTTGCTAGTTATAACAACTTTAAGTTTGTTCAACAAGGACACGGGGAAAATCAAGCACTACTAAAATCATTTTTAATGTGTGCAGTTGAATCGTAAATAGTACTCCCTCTGTTCTAAAATAAGTGTTGTTGTTTCCATTTTGGGAATAATTAAGGAGAAATTAGTTAGTATTGTATAATTACTTTTGAATTTTCATGAGCATATGTTCTAACAAACTCAAGGGATACTAACTAATTTATTATATGGATGTTATTGGTAATTCATGTTATAACTAACTTCCTAAAAATAAAAGAGGACACTTATTTTGGGACGAAAATGCAAGACAAACAGGACACTCATTTGGAGATGAGGGAGTAACATTCTAGTTTTATATTATTGGTAAGAGATTTTATGATCGATCAAAATTTGTTAAAGAGGAAAAATATTAAGAAACTGAATAGTCCCCAAGAGGATAGCACAACGGTTCAAGCATCACATTTCTCTAGTAAAAGTTGTGGCTTCGAATCTTTCTGGGTGAGGGGAAGGTTTATGGGAAAAAAAAAGGAAGGGAAGAGCTACTCTCTTTGGTGTAACTAAAACGATTGGAAAAAAAAAAAAAACAGCATTGTCCTATTCTCTATGATTTCTCCAGTCCACAGATGACAGAACAGTAGAGCAAATGATAGATTTTATGGAAGATGTTGCACTAGTATATTGTTGATTGTGAGAACTCACTTTGCTCTAGTCTTTAATTTCTTGTGTGCACAATGATCTCTTTATTTACTGAAGATCTAGGTCCTAAAGGTACATAAGCTAGGTGGTTGAAGTAGATGTTAAATGATGTTTGTTTGATACCCCTCTTCATTAGTCAGTCTTTTCTAGTTTCAAGTGACCTTTGAAAAATTGAACTTTTTAGTTTGAATACGCAATCTCAAGAGTGTAATTTGTTTATCTTCACTACTAGAGCCAAATTATTTGATCAACTGGTGTAATGCTGGGTTGTCTTGTCTTCCAGGTGGACATCCAACAATCCTCTTCGGGAAAAGTACAACGCAAAGATGGCAGGAATGAAACCTATTACAAAACCCAAAGGTAGCAGGAAGTTGAAAGATTGGGAGACATGATCAGTTTCTAGCTTCGAAATGTACAATACAGCGACAGCAGAATGATTTATAAGTTGTGCTGATCACTCACTCTACTTCCCTGACAAGCTCATAATTATCATCTTCATCATTTTCCCTCCATTTTTGATGTTTCTCAAGGGTTAATTGCACTTGGCCGCTTTGTAGTTTGTATTGAAGTCACAGCCTTTAACCCTTGGATGTTTCAGGTGGATTGGCAACTGCAAGATTACCCTTGATTAATAATGAAAATATTATTGGTGGGAATGGGGTTTTGAGGGCAGTTAAGGATCTATATTATGTCGCAACAGCCTAAATAATTTTTTAGGACTGAAGTTTTCTACTTTTGAATCAGTTGTACTTGGAATCATTCTGAATCACTCTTTTCATTTCACAGTAGGTTAATGTGCCATGTAATTAGTCAGTTAATATAGACTTTCCTTTAGAAAACTTGTACTAATACTTTGAAGTTTTTTAAACTAAGCTTGTATTTCATTTCTGAAACAATATTTGAATGGACAGACCAAATTAACACCTAGGAAAAGAGGAAAAAAAAAAAAAAACTGGTCTAGTAGACATTCACTATTTACATTGTCTTCCCAGATAAAAGGTTAAAAAAAAAAAAAACATGTCCTTGACCAGACAAAGATACTTGTGCAAGGCATGCCTATACACATAGTACAATGTTGTTTGAACAATCTCCTAACCCTTCAAACCCACTTCTAATTACAAATATGCCTTGCAAACAAGAGACTAGTATATCAACAATATTACAAACATTAGTCTTTCACAGAAATGCACAACATTCCAAGCCAAGCATACAATTGGAAACAGCAGTTGCAGGGGAGGGAGTGAAACAAATTCCTTGTCTAATAACGGCTAGGCTAGGCTAGGCCGAAGACCTTGCAGAGCAGCGGTATATTTCATCAGCATGGGCTGCCGGTACATAAACTGCATCCAGCAATGAACTGTTTCGCCTTCCATAGAGTACATAAACAAGTGCCCCAAGTAGCAACCATACAGAGACCCGGACCCATGTTGCAGCTCTGACAGTTCAAAGAAAGAGATCAAAAGGAATTAACACATACTTGGCAGAATAGAATTCAGAGAAATAGAGCACAACCAAAAATGGCGGCAGCAACACAATTTAACTCTCTTTCCCTAGCATTTTCACTTATCAGTGCATTATGGGTGATAAGTGGTCTCTATATATTTAGACACCAATTGCTTGCAACACAATTTACCTCCCTTGTCCTATTCTTCTTCTGTTTTGGTTGAGATTGGTACACTGAACCTAGACGGTTAACATTGTCCTTGCATTTGAATTTGTCACTTGATTTTCGAATTGGTTAGAACTTAAAATATACAGTGGATATAATATAATTTTCTTCAGATTACTTGCCAGTTTTCAAAATAGACTGACCATACATCAGCTTTTTCCAGGAAACAGGAAATATGTTCATAATTGTTGTGAATGAAGGAAACAGAGAAATTAGACTGTTTCCCAAATTCTACAACAGGTTGGACCATAGGACTCGATGCTAAAGAAACATAATTTGACATATTCTGCATTAACTAGACAAGGAAAAAACAAAAATCTTTTGGAAAGACCTTCCAATGTAGAAAACAAAGTGCCTTCAATCACATTGGAGAATCCTAGATTGTGTCATCAGCTAAATTCTTTATCTTCTAATGACCTTGACATAATGTTGTTTGACTTTTCTCAAAAGTTTCCTAGATTTACTCTACTCATGCCCAAAAGAATCTAACAAGGTAAACCTCGAAAATGCAGAAGTTGATAATATTAAATAGCATTAAACTGAAGGACTGAAACTGGATACTCACCCCAGGTTAATCAGCAAGTAGACATTAATGAGAATACAAGCAATAGGTAGGAGCGGAACAAATGGACAGATGAAACCTGGAATTTAAAAATATTCAATAAAGAAAAATCAGGGATGATAAAAGAAATAAATGAAATGACTTCGAAGTTAGAATAAGAGAACAGATAAGCCCTGCAATTGGTAGTTGGTACTCCCTCAGTATAGTAAGACAAATGGTCAGAGCTCAGAGCATGATACTCAGCAGCACTTTAAGGTAGTTATTTGTTTAGCTTATGAGCATGATATTCAGCAGCACTTTGAGGTAGTTATTTGTTTAGCTTATGAATACCAAATGGATTCTTGTGTGTTATTGGGCATGAGAAAGTCTCTATGGTAGATCACTTAAAAACACTTCTCTTTTTCTCCTTTTATTTTGCTTCTTCATGTATAATCAAGGCTATAATATAAATTTGTTAGAGAAAACCTTTGACGTAAATGTACATTAGAAAATAGAGATCTTATGGAACTTGGCAGGATGAATTTTTTTAGAGCATTCATGAAAGTACTCAACTCATTCTCTCGTGGTGCTGCGGATAGGCAGGTCTCAATGGCAATGGTAGATCACTTAAAACACTTTTTTCCCTTTCATTCTGTTTCTTCATGTAGAATCAAGGGGTAAGGCCAATACATTATTTGCCATGAACACCTTTGACATAATACATATAGATGAGAAAGAAAATGGGATGTCATGGAAGTGCAAAAATAGTCGGTGCATTTATCGAAATACTCAACTGAACCTAGGACTAGGATCACAAGCAAAATGCAGAGCAGGGTTTCTGGAGTGCTAACACCTATTGAGTGAGGTTGTTCTGTGGTGTTGCACACCAGAAACCTTGAATTCTGACTGCTGGCCAAGTACACATACTCGTACACATGAAGTGACCATGTGAGCAATTCATGCATTCTAATTTTCCATGAAACACATTTGTACGGTGAATGTTGAACCGAAGAAAGATACTCAGACTACACTAACCTTCCTATGCACAGAACTACACAAGAACTAAAAGAGAACATACCTCCTGCATGCCCAAAGCTGTGCCTTGCATCATCCTGATCTATGATGGTCAGAATGACCAGACCCAACAGAAGAAGGGCCCCACCAACTCCAAATGAGGTGTAACGAAGATATCTGATAGTACAGTGTAAAAGAGATCAATAACCATTTACAAGATTAGACAGACTTAAATTGAAGGAACAGAATGAATATGCCTTCATAGATTGATGCTAAAGCCTCCATGTACTCTTACATATTTTAATCTGAAAAGACTAAACTAGTCCCAGAGGATGATTTCTGGAGCTTAAAGTGTAGGGAAATGTGATTAACTGACTGGGAATAGTCATAATTAGATCAAGTTAACTAATACACAAGTCATAACACCCACCTGGGGATCCCCAAATTTGAGGTTGCAGAGGTAAGGAGAATCACCCCTAAACATGTGATTATTATGGTCCAGCCAGCAACTTTTCTCCTCTTTTTCTCATTTACAATTTCTGTAAAATTGAACATAAAAGAAATTTTACTACAAAAAAGAAAGAAACACACACACACACAAGAAATACATGAACCATTTTAGAAGTTCCTAGATGATGGGAACTAGGGCATAAGCACACTATGTTACGCTTTTCAAACATTTGATTGGGAGATGATGAGTTACAGTTACCCAGTGTTGCCCTACATGTTTTATTTGGAACAAGAGAGTTGGAACGTTAGTTCAGATTCAGTGCAAAACAGAGTAGTTACATCAGTGCAAACTAGCTTTATCATTCACCCAATATTACTTCCCACATATAATGAAGGTAAAGAAACATTTGCTTCAAAAGGCAATAAGATAGTGTCCAGATTAATTGCTTAGATATGTGATCGATTGTACACGAACTTTGTATAATAATTAGTCAGCAAAATCCACAGGTTGGGAAAATAAATTAATTTACCTACAGTATAAAATTAATGAGTTATATTTTCAGTTAAGAGTAGGCAAGGAACTTACCATTGCCTAGGACACCCTGTGAAATAAGTGGATATTCAACTGATGGATCCTGTGTACATTCTTGTTCAGATTTTTCACGATTGGTACTCTGAGCGCTTTTGCCATATTTCAATAACACTGAATCAATTGACTCCTGAAATGATGATGGAAAAGGCACCTCATCTGGTGGGACATATCTGAGTACCAACACAGAAATAGCTACCATGGTGAATGCAAGAAGCGTACCTACACTGACCTGCACGAAAACACAAATAGCTACAATTCTGTATTTAAGGTTATAAATAAATAAAAAAGAAGTTAAAAGCTGGAAATATCCAAAATCATTGTTCAACTAATCAAGGAGGATATTCAAGAGTCCTACAGTAACTGGCATATATATATGCACGACTTCAGATGACTATAACATAGATACACCATTAGATTCTCATGACATTAGAACTTTGACTTACCATCCCTGCCAGCTCTGAAACATCCATAATGAACGCCAAGATTGCAGCAACAAGACCAGTTGCTACTGTACCCTTAACAGGAACTTGGGTGCGTTTATTAACCTCTGAAAAGAATGATGGCAACAAACCATCTCTAGCCATTGCCAACAGGATTCGAGGCTGAAATACAGAAAACGAGCATTAATAATTCTTGAAATAGAAATCAATTGTCAGTTTTGTAAAAGAAATTATTCATTATATAAACCAGAAAAAGTACAGAGAATACTTTTAGATCTTGAAAAGAAACCTCCATATTAATCTAAAGAGAAACTAAATAAAAAGAAGACAATAAATGTTACTAAATCGTAAACAACCAAGCACATATACTATGGTTCCTAGCACAGAACTAAGACTTAGATACCATAAGTTTAATCTATAAAGGACATAAATGATAGAAATTATCAGATATTGCATAGCAAAAGAGAAAAAGGTTGGGTTATTATTTTTAAGAAAAAGAATTTGATATTCGTATAAAAAAATTATGTCCATAGGTAAATATGATATTCCGAAGTTAAAATGCTTATGATCTACCCACATATTATTGGCAAAAGGCTACATTATGAACTTAGCTTGATTTTCTAATGATTTTAATGGTTAAAAGTAAACATAACAAGAAAAAAGAAACAAAACAATTTATTATGCTAAATTAACATATTTGCAAGCAATGATCTTGTATCAAACAAAGAGTCGTAATCCAATTGCATTAAGGAAATGTATGATAGCAACTAGTTTAACCCTCTTCACTTATCTAGTTTGACCATTTTCTTTAATAGAGTACACTTGGTATCATATACATATAATAACAACTCTATTAAAGCATCTATACTACATTGAGAAGAGCACAACAGGTTGGTTACATCCCCACAGTCAAACAAATTTAGAAACACAACTATCAGCAAAGTGCAAACTGGGAACACGCTCGTTTTTTATTTTATTTTATTAGTCAAGCGTGTTTCTATCTTGTTAACTATGTCACCTCCTGGACTGTTTGTGAAGTACACATTATTTTCAAATGGCATTCAAACTATAAACCTCCATAAGAGGGAAAAAAAAAAAGAGGCAGTAAATAATTAAAAAAAAAAATCAAAGGATAGTCAACAGTCATAACAACACGTAATAAAGCCTGCATGCACCAAGTAGTGCTATGGTTTCTTAGATAACACACAAAAGATTCCATTTATTTACCTGAGGTAGAATTGAGCCCATCAATGTGGAACAAAGAGCAGTAGAAGCTCCGATAGTTATTACATATCTACCAAATTAGCAAATAAAAGTTTCAAAGTTTAATTTCATAGCAAAAAAGAATTATAATAGTAAAAACTCTGACAGGATTAAGGAATAAACTTACGCAGCCCATTGCATGCCCCGATCAGCAAATGCAGAAGAGATGGGTGTGTCAGGATCCATTGCATAATAAGGTACCAGACCAACAATGACAACAGAGACCAGCATGTATAACGCACAACAAATAGACAGAGCAATGCCTATACCCAGAGGTAAATCTCGTTGAGGATTCTTCACCTGGTCGTATAGTACATATTAAACTTGCATTCCATTTTCATGAAGTTGCACAGGAAGACAAGTTCTATCTAGATGTGAACCACCCATAGGAGAACTCATTATGCACTTACCTCCTCAGCACAGCTAGCAACTGAATCAAAACCAATGTAAGCAAAGAAGACGGTAGCAGAACCAGCAAGCATCCCATCTATCCCAACGGGAAAATACCTGATAAATCAATAAAATAAATAAATAAATAACCTACACTATTTTCGAATAATCTGTCATTATGAACGAAAACACAACCAAAAAGCACTATACCCAGTAGGAAGTTCATATCCAGTCCATCCAGTCTTAAACCCCAGATAGCTACCAGCCACTATGACAAAAGTCATGGCACCTATATTTGCTGTTGTTACAATGGCTTGTGCCAGTGAGCTCTGCATGAGAGTGGCATATCAAGAAAGATACACAGTATGACCTCTACATGAAAATATATTAAACAAATTTATTTAAAAAGAAAATAATATGCACAGTTGAACATTGAGATAAGATACCTCTTTGATTCCCACACACAATAGTCCTGTGACAACAAATACTAAAATTGCGCCACAAGGATCGACCACAATATCAAGCACAGGAATATGTTGACGGGCTAGGAAAAAAGGTAGACTGTCTGATCCTCCAAAAAGCAGTGCCTAGAAAAAATAGTAAATAAATATAAAAAGACAAGAACAATGAATGATAGAAGTTTCCCTACACCTTCTGTAGTAGTACACTACATAATGGTCAAATTTGCAAAAGAAAACAAAGATATTTAACTATCAACTGCTGAAAAAGTGGCCAATTTTAGCATTTACTTCAAATACAATATAAGCTCAAATAAGACTGGCCTTTGTTAACTCATGTTAGAAACAAAGATTCATGCCTTGTTGCAGGGAAGTTAATTTACAGTTTACATGCTCTCAACTTTCCATAAATTACAAAATGTTTTGCACAACCTACAGATAACCATAAAATCAGTATCCAAAGGCAGACAACAATTTCTGAAGTTTAAGGCAAAGCCTTACAATAGAGGCAAAAGGAAAGTAGGAAGCTTGAAAATAGCTACCTCTCATTATACTTTCATATAATGATATAACCATAACATTTTCACTTGGTCCCTCGAGGTCTCAGGTTCGAGCCTCGGTGTTGGTACGCTTGCTGATCAAAAATCAAAAAATCAAAAAAAAAAAAAAAAAAAACCATAACATTTTACAAATCACTTCTTGTCTCGAAATTAGTAGCAAGATCTCTACACTTGGAGCGTAAAAATGAAGTGCAAATAATAATAAGTGAGAAAATTCCTAAGCGAAAAGATAAATTAGAAATAGATACAGCTCATGAACATGATAACAGTTGGAAAAAAAATGGAACGGTAAGCAAGTTCTTACTTAGCACACAATTAACAAAACCAAACTACAATCTATGAAACAATAAAACATGCAAATAAACAAAAACTCTATAGTTACAAAGGTTTCACTAAACCAGATTTGGGGATATGCCACGAGCAACGCAGGCACCACCAATAGTGTATTCCAGTACCAGTGCCCAGCCAACCAACCAAGCTATACTGCAAGCAATGACATTGTGTTACCCAAGTTGAAGTCTATAAAAGAATGCAAGCCTGAAGAGTAAAGTATTTAGGCCTGTAAATGTACTCAAGAATAAAGAAACCTATGTTGAGTTTAAGTTTATCTTGTTCTTTAGCCTACAAATCAACGGTGAATTGGCTGAACAGACTCCATTTTTAGACAAATAAATTATTTATATGAATTATAACCAAAATAGCACTAGGAAATCCTATTAGGGAATGAGAAATTACCCCTCTCCAACACATATGTACGTATAATGATAAGCACTGCCGGCTGATGGACAGCGACTTGCAAGCTCCGCGTAGCAAAAGGCTGAAAGACCGGATGCTATTCCAGCTATAAGGAAAGAAATGGCGAGGGAAGGTCCAGAATGCTCCCTAGCAACCGTGCCAACAAGAATATAAACTCCAGCCCCGATTGTTGATCCAACCCCTAATAGAGTGTACAAAAATTTAATAGTCAGCTACGCACCTTTAAATTTAAGAGCTGTGACCTCTGGGAATAGAAAATAACATAAAATCACTTTCTTTACAAGACTTCCCGTTGCCAACTTAACAGAGCCATAGATAACCGAGAATTGCCACGTAAATCCCACAAGTATAAACTTTAAACTAGAGAACACCAAAGGATAATAATGAAGAAAAAAAAAAATCAAAAGAAATCTGTACGCAAACTAATTCTTTCATTTCATCGTATACATGGACACACACACACACATATATATATATATATATATATAAA
The DNA here is from genome assembly GCA_036897405.1 of Pelargonium myrrhifolium. Classification (NCBI taxonomy): domain Eukaryota; kingdom Viridiplantae; phylum Streptophyta; class Magnoliopsida; order Geraniales; family Geraniaceae; genus Pelargonium; species Pelargonium myrrhifolium. The sequence continues at coordinate 1,269 of JAYMTK010002649.1, read as the reverse complement.
ATATAATGACCAAATAATCATGAAATTAACAAAGAAAGAAAAAAAGAAACGAATATGAAATAATGATAAAAAGCAAAAACAAAAATGCTCACCAATAGCAACTAGGTAGGGAATTGATAACTCTTTGGCCAATTGATGATGAGACTGTGTCTTTGAATGAACAGAATCCACCTGTTTCCTTCTAACTAAACTGCTAAAACATCCCCCAGAAGTACCCTGCCTAAGTCTTATCCCTCCGCCATCTCCCCGACCCCGATTATCCGCCGACATACCCATTTTATCTCTAAATCACAACAACAACAACAACAACAACAACAACAACAACAAATATCTCTGAATTTCCAATTTCAAATTCGTTAAAAATCCATATAGAAAAGACGAAGAAGAAGAAATTATCAGTAATTATATGAATTATCAAACTGCCCGCGTTCCCAAACAGGAAGAAATTTAGGTGAAATTACGGTTCTTTGGGGGGAAAATCAGAGGGAAGGCGGGCAGAGCCAGGACAGAGGTGGAATCTACTTTTTTCTTGTGTTTTTATGTGTAAGAATCGGATCGGATCAGCCAATTTTTAGAAAATGACCGATCCGAATCACAAATCATTGATATGTGGAACACTGTTGACTCTTTGAGTCTTGATATTCCATGAATAACTAGCAAACAAAAGAGATAATGGAGACAAGACAACACTCATTGTATGCATGATTTTGTAATTCAAAAGTATGATATTATTTTAGTTATAAACTTACTCAACATAAACGTTTTTTTTTTTTTTTTTGATAGTGCAACATAAACGTTTTTTGAGGAATAAACGCTGCAAGTTCACATGATCTCGTTACTTTTTAGATTTTAGGAGAAATTACAGAGATGCCCTCATTTGAAAGTCCGTTACACAAAGGTGCCTTTGCCAAACGTATTTTAAGGTGTCATTAACTATCAATTACGTGAATTGTTAGAGATTCCGTCCGTTATTGAAGGAAAATACTAAAATGCCCTCAAGTCTCACCACCATCGCCATCACCATCACCACCATCTGCACCTGCACATCCACCATCACCATCACCACCTCCACATATTCCCTCATTTCTTCAATCTCCTTTCTTTGTCTTCCACACACACATTTCAAATTTGAATCAATCCCACTGTTTTTTGTTTTGGCTTATTTTCCCTTTCATCGACGACCCAAACCAGCTTCCTCCATTTTCTCGTCTTTTCTTGCTCCTGCAATATTGACCCCTAAGTCTCACCACCACCCACCACCGCTTCCAC
>JAYMTK010002648.1:0-13482 GCA_036897405.1 Pelargonium myrrhifolium | reverse complement strand
AAAGAATTGTGATTATGGGTTTTAGGTGGTATGTCATGCAGTCGCTGTTGGGAAATCATAATTATTTAAAAGCTAATTTATATGAAGGACAATATAATTGAAATGTAAATTAAAGAATATATATATTTATTATTACATTATTTTAACGATTAAGAAGTAAAGAAGTAGTATGTATAAATAAAATACAAAGTGGTCACGGACGAGAGAATCTTTTATTGACGACCACTGTCACGTAAACCCCACTCATTATCATTACCTGTTTTAAGTAACAATAAATAACTACAAAAACTACTTTATTGAAACTATAAAATAACTGAATTTTATACATCAAACTAGCCATACCTTTATAAATATAACTTTCGATATGAGAGGCCTTCGAATTGAAACAAATACTCACTTCTATTCATACATTTAATCCATTAAATTATTTTCCTATAATAGATTTTAATTTCTAATTATGAGATAATTAAGAAGTCTAGTAATCAAACAACTCGAGACTTGGTCATTTAGGATTTTCATTTGATTGGTTTGGTAGGTAAAATAATTTAGTGTTCAATTACAGATATAATTTAAGTAGGGACTTTAGCTCAGTCTGGTGGCTGAATTCTGAGCAAAAAAATTAAAGTGGTGATTAAATTTCAAAAATCACAAATTAGTAGCTAAATTTTCAAAAATTATACATTCGTTAAATTTAAATGTTAATTGTTACCAATGTTTACTAACTTTAACAATTATTTTATATAGAGAATTTATAAATTAGTATTTGCATGTTTGCTTTGGCAAAAACAAAAATTTAACTTAATGTATTTTTTAAGGTATACGAATATTAATTTAATATTTTTTTTTTCAAAATGAATGTTATGGACAAAATTGGTCACATTTTAGTTTTTAAAAAAAATCAATTAATTCTTTCAAAAAAAATTCAATTAATAGTTTTTCGTAGAATCATGATTTTGAGTTCATTTGTAAATAATACTCTATCCATTCCAAAATGTGTTTTGTTTTAAATGAATTTTTGTCTCAAAATAAGTGTCCACTTTCTTTTATTAGGAAGTTAGTTATGCATGAATTGTCAATAATATCCTCATAATAAGTTATTATCCATTAACACATGATCATGATACAATAGTAAATATACCACACTAACTAACTTCTCCTCACTAAAGGCATGTGGGCCAAGTGGTTAAGCACTTATGTTTTCTCTTTAAGGTCTCGGGTTCGAGCCTCCTTGCCAGCGGTATAGGGTGTGATTTATGGGTTTATGGATACTAACAACTAACTTGGGTCACCGTGTGATTTATGGGTTTATGGATACTAACAACTAACTTGGGTGACCCCCCTCTGGGGGTGAGAAACACAGGCCTTTGTAGGCCTACTGTCCCGTTGCTTATAAAAAATAAAAAAAACTAACTTCTCCTCAATTTTTTCAAAATAAAAAGGAGGACACTAATAAAATACATAATCATACTATGTCTCAATATTTTTACCACCTTCAAGAAAAAAAAAAGGTTCTAGAACTTTTCAAATATATTCATGAAATTGCATCATATTTTTCAAAATTTAAATTAATAATTGTGTAAGCTTAAAAAATTCACGAAAAAACAGGTTAAAAGCGATTATGCAAGCATCAAGTCAATTAATAGTTAAAGTTAACGGATTGTGGCCACTAATATTTTACTATTGAAAGTTCATACACCACATTAATTTTTTTTTTTTGTTTTTGCTCAAACTTCAACCACCAAATTGAGCTAAAATCTTTTAAGTAGTATATATGTTAAATCTCCGGTCTAATACATAGATCGATGTCTATATATACAAATTACATAGTCAGTATTTAACTATTATAGGATAGTTAAAATTCTTACCCAGCAAGCACATCAAAAACGATTTTTTTTTATTTATTTATAAAACAAATATTTTATACTTGATTTAAGGCTTTGCAAATCTTTAATAGTAAAGCTTTATATTTTTATTATTTTGGAAGGTTTTTATTTTATTACAAACATGGTCGTGATGACATGTTATATTTATAGGAATCAACCGGATAATACATGCGATGTATTCCGACCAAGTCTTTTTGGGGACTCGTTCAAAAATGTCATATGAAGACCGTCACCATGTATAACCCTCAGCTACTCGCAAAGAGGTCTCACACTCATCAAAGACTCTTGGTGTTGTCATGGAACATTCGAGACCTCTCCGACATCTCTCTAACCTACTTGCGAGACCTTATTATATCACGCGGGACTCTTCAAAATCCCTCCAAAAAAAATTATGGAACTGCCAAATAAAACAACACAAGGGAAAGTTGAATGTAGAATCAAATCATCTAGCTACATCTCCTATGACATCAAAAAGATAACTCAAAAGATAAACGATCCATCACAAAATGAAGAGATTCATATATATATTGCTATACAATATCAGTTGAAAGAACACAATTTTCACCAACCGAAAGGCTATAAATATGAGGTCTTATACGAGGGACTATATATATGAACATGACTAGAGGTTGTGAATTGTGATTGGAGGTGAGAGTAAGGATGGAGAAGAGGAAGACTATGAAGAGGATCAAGTCAAGTAGTGTAAATTTGATGCGTTCTTGAAAGATTTTGATTTTCGAGTAAATGAGGTGTTTAAAGTACTATTATATTAAGTCAACTAATAAATTACCATAGTTTTTCTCTATATTGATCTATTTGTTTAAATTTTGATGTTTCATCAACCTTAATAATTAGAATATGGTTATTCTTAAAATGTTTTTTATCGAGTGTCATAATGGTAAAGTTCAATGATAACATGATCAAGTCTATTAGCATGTAGAAATATACAAGTTTTTTTCATTTGTTGTGTGACGTCATTAGAGATAAGTGAAACTCGAGTGAACACCAAAGAAAGAGATTGATCAGTAGAAATTGCTTAATGTCATCAATTGACTTAAAGCAACACTTCATTGAGCAAATTATTCTATCATTCATGTAGATTTATTCGTAAAAATATTTTGGGGTGGGAAAAAATGTAAAGTTTTGTTTATGGTTTAAGGATGCTTTTATATATTTTGAATACTATATGTCACAGTTATTTTCGGTTAAACTTTGGATTTAAGTTATAAATGGTGTACTGCAATCTTTTTTAATAAACATTGTACCAATCTTATATTAAAAAAAATCCAACAACTTAACATGAAAATAAAGCTAGAATGAGTGGGTGCTAAGTAGTGCCTCATTATTATTGCATTGTAGACTAGAGAATGTCACTTCCTGATAATAACTGACATTTCATCTATGCAAAATGTTAAGTTTGATCCGATATATTAGTTATCACCAACAATCTCTCAACTAAAAACTCACCATCATTGCACAAAAAGGAAAAATAATTGATGAATATTAAGAGGATGTTTTACTTCATATGTTTCAAAAATGATTAGTGTCCACTTTTCAGTGTTTGTAAAAATTAGTTAAAAGGAGTGGTCAATTTCTCTCGTACTTATATGTGCTATTTATAACGAGAAAAGAAATTATACTCTCTCCGTCTCAAAATGAGTATCTTGTTTCTCTTGCATTTTTGTCTCAAAATGAGTATTTTGTTTCCTTTTCTACCAAATTAGTTATGCATGTATTGTTAATAATATTCTTAAAAGAGGTTAATTAGGATCTTTTAACACATACTCATGGATGAGGATACAATAGTAAACATACCACACTAACTTCTCCATAAATTTTCTCAAAATAGAAAGGATGACACTCATTTTGGGACGGAGGGAGTAATTAACTAATTTTATGAACATAAATGATAATTTTAATGTAAATATGGAACCTATTATTTTAAAAGTGAACATCTATTATAATAGTAGAATATTTATTTTGTTTTGTTCTTATAAAAAAAATTTGTTTTGTTTTGTTTTGTTTTACCTTCATAATTAGTAGTTTAAAATTGAATACTATACGTGGAAGACTAATAACAAAAGAGTAATGATATATGTCTCAAATTTTGTACAAAATGATGTGTCAATTTAAAACATCACATATAAGTTATTCCACTAATGACTTGATATAAACATAACGCGTCACATGTATAGTATATCTTATAAATCGAATATTCCACGCCAAAAATTAAAAAAATGATAGTCAAATCTCAATTTTAAAACAAAAAATAAATAAAATGCATGCATATATACCACTTAAATTGTCGAGTCACTTTGTATTTAAAAAAAAATGTACAAAATATAGGGCATTTGGCATTTTTCATCAACGAAAGTGGGTTAATACATTTTGTTTTTGTGAAGAAAGGGAACAAATGTTGAGTTATGTGCTGATAAAGTTATGTGCTATTGTTGGAAATGAATACAAGAAAAACATGATGGATGGCTGGAGTTGACATCACATTCCATTCTGTTATTTTTCTTTCTATCGAAGCCAACCCATCATTGTTTCCTTTCTCAACATTACGTAATACCTACCTTAGCCGCCACTATTCGTCCTTTTCTTTTTCTCCAACTGATCAAATTGTAATCACCAAACACTAGAATCCAATTATCCAATGATCATAGAAAAATCATAATCTAATTTGCTCTCTCTTTCCCACTACCTCTTTGAGAATCGGATATAATATGTAGGCTAAAACTACTCTAGATTTTCAAGACGGCCGTGGTATCTTAAGTTTGTAGATAGAAAATTGTAGTATCTCTCGCTAAGAAAGTGATCTCTTGGTTTGATTAAAAGTTAAGGTGTTGTTAAGATATGCAGAGCGGAGATAGTGTATAATCTCGGTGAGTTTTTTATTTGTGTGCGCAGGACAACATGAGGCTATTGCAAGGAATGAGAATGTGGATTGGAAGATGTTGTTTTATTCGGGCTCTGCCTTCGAAATTGCTGTCATATCTAATATGGCGGGCCTGGTGGTGGTGTTGGGTGGTTGGAAGATCCCTTCACATGGTCGCCTTAAACTTCAAGTACAATATTTATCACTTGTTCGTGCTCTTCTGGCTGGGCGAGGATTTCAGTGTCTCCAGTTTGATAATTCAGAATGTTTTGGCCATGCATTCTGACTCAGTTTGGTAGTGTCGATTTTAGTTTGCGAGTTTGTTTGTGAATATATCGACTGACCCACAAATGTTTTTTAATCAACGGGAAAACGGCACGTGCCTCAGTTGACCGAGGGAAAGTCGGTCAAAATTTAGAGCGGATCTCGGGTCAAATGAAAGTCCGAGCAAAAGACAGGGAAACCGCACAAGCTTTACCCGCGCACAAGTGCATGAGATCCTCGCCCACGCGAACACCGCCTGCACGAACCTCACCCACGCGAAGCCAAGACATAGAAGGCCGAGACACACAAGACCAACTCAACCCTCACCCATGCGCATCCGCATCCATCTACAAATGGATGGAAGTCTTCGTTCGCACAAGTCCACTAGTCGTCCACATATGAAGAGTCGTACGCCTAAGGTTTGCGCGCCCAGGTCTGCACAACGAGGGGGATGCGGGCCCTTGGTCTACGCGGCCTAGGGTCTGCGCGCCCAGGTTTGCGTCCATCCTTCCACGCAAGGCCCATCCATGCAAAGCCTATATCCGCGCGACCCCTACACGCCGTCCGAGCAATCCGCATCTGCGCACGCATCAACGCATGTATCCACGCGCGTCGTCCGCATGGCCTCATTCACGCACGCCATCCGTGAGACCTCATTCGTTCACGTCATCCGCGCGGACTCATCCGCGAGGCCTCGTCCGCACCCAAGCGCATCCATGCACTACCGCGCCAAGCGCATCCGTGCATGCCCACGCACATCCGCGCCCGAGTTTGTCACACGCAGGCTGCATGATGAGACTCATCGCTCACATATGCAAGTCTCCGTCCACAAAGTCATTCGAACAAGGCCGTTCACGAATTGGGTATACCACATCCCTAGAGGGATGGACCACCGAGGAGACAAAACACAACAACAAGAGTGCGCATGACCACTTTCAACTCTATACAAAGAGGACCGTATAAATGAAAGTGCCTGAGGGTTCCCAACCCCGCAAGGCTGAGAGTCTCTTCCGACTGTTTAGGAGAATAACCAACATCGAAGAAAGAACAAAAAGATCGCGGGACCCACGCTAACACCATCCAATCAGAGGCCGCAACGTGTCAGGTAAGGTGAGCTCTATAAATAGACTCACAAGAAACAGGTAAATGGTCGGTCAATTCATTACTTGAACACACATTGCAAGAACCTGAAAAGGCTCTCAAACGTTCTTCATACGTGTTTTGTGATACTTCCAAACGAGTTACGAAGATTTTTTATCTTTATATTTTCATATAAAACTCGTTTGTGTAGAATCTCATTCTCACGCCGGAGGCGGTCCCCCAGACACAAACCCGGGGCTCTATTAACAGTGTGCTACTTGTGCAGACTACAGGTCAGGACCAAACTTGAGGCACTGTACCACTATACCACCGGAAGACCCGAGTCAGACAATAGGACCCAAATACCTTACCCTGACTTTGGATAAAAAGATAACTGCAATGACATCGTTTCAAACTTGATAATTAACGGTGTGCTACTTGTGCAGACTACAGGTCAGGACCAAACTTGAGGCACTACACCACTATACCGCCGGAAGACTCGAGTCAGACAATAGGACCCAAATACCTTACCCTGACTTTAGATAAGAAGATAATCGCAACGACATCGTTTCAAACTTGATTCTCGACTCAAGAAGAAAATAGTTGATCAACAATGGTTCTTTTTTTAACTTTCTATCTTACATGTTGTATATTGGTAGAATTTATCCAGAGTTGAGAATTGGACCGTCACCAAAGAAACTCGTACCTAAAATTTCTGAAGAAATTCGAACCGCCTAAATTAATTGGTTATTCAAATTTTGAACTAAATTGTTACTAAAAAAATTCGAACTCGAAATCTCGTAAGAAATTCGAACCGACTAAACTGTTTGGCTAACACGACTAGTTGAAAATGAAGTTAATTATTGATAAATGCGATTTCGGCACTTATTTGTATAAAAAAATTAGTGATAAATGCTGCGAATATGTGGGAGAAGGAAGGTAGGCAAGTGGTGGGAATATCATAGTATAATATAGATTGTGGACAGTGTTGCATGCCAACTAATGAATTTACCAAACTTGTTATTCCAATTGGAGTGATGAGTGATGAGTTGTGTTTGGTCCTATCCATCTCTCAATCAACCTCATCTTATTCAATAAAATTATTTAACAATAAGAATAGTCGTAGAGATATGATTTGATTGGCTGTTGATGATGATGTTCATGTTCATGTTGTTGTTGTGCATGTTAGAGATGTGTCCAAACAACCCATCAACGAATAATATGGGTCCTCACCTCACCCTTAACCAGCCCACCTATCATGCTGTACTATCCTATGCTATTCTACGCTATCTATCTCCGTAAGTCATAAACATAGTGGCCCCACTTTGTAACCAACAAATCCTATCCATTTCAAAAAATATCATAAACCTTTTGGATAGAAGCAACAACATAACTCTATAATAAAAAATAAATGGCACAAAATTCACTTGCCTCTTGTTTGAATGTAGAAATTTAACTACTTTCTTTCTCACAAAGTAATTGTCTAAGTTTATTTTGGAGCTGAAATCAAGATTCATATTGTCAAGAATGGAGTTGAATGGAAGACGAACTAAACTATTTTATCAAAGAAACCCAATAAATTATTTATCGCAAAAATATCAAGTAAAACCACAACAAACAATCAAATCAATACGCTAGCGGACCCAACAATTTCATAAGTATATGAAGAATGCAAAAAAAGAAGCTCAAAAAATGAAACTTAAATGTCCCACGCATGGCCCACGTGCGGATTTTCCATCACACGCCCAAGCTTGCCACGTATATCAGTGCGCGTGGACGTGGATGCCTTTGTCTAATCAAATTTTAACACATTAGCGGTTGCACCAAGGGCAAGTCACACACAATCATCATCCACATGACTCAACTAAGTATGTTGGGCGAGTCACTTAACTGACTAGGGTAAGTCAACGAACGGACTCAATCCAAGTCGGACCAAGCCCGAGCTCAAGTGAGCCCGTCCGCATAAGATCACTGCCCCTGAAATCTTCAGTCAATCAGACGCAACCACATGGCAGTAGCAACTCTTCCACCCTCATGCGTTGTACCAGTTCACTTTATTTGAGACTCAATTAAGTTGGTGAGTCAACATGTGACTCGATTGAGTCACCATTTGGACTCAACCAACTCGAGCCGAGTCCACACACGCACGCACAACACGCACACATATGATTCAATTATTTTTTAAGTGTTGGGTAAATAGTTAGAATTCATATTATACACAATTTTTGCACTTAAATGACTTTTTTATTAAAAGAATTAAGAGCTAATTAACTGTGAGTGAATATTTTCTTATATATGCTATGCTCTCATTGTAACAATCATTAGTAGTTAATGACATCTAAACCTGAAGTATGGGGTAAACAAAGTTAGATATATCTTCAAATGACATGTAAGGCGAGGACAGGGTTACAAAATGCATCTCTTCTTTATCATCTCTACCAAAGTACAAGAAAAATGATAAAAACAAACTTGATAGTATAATTAATCCAGAGTCGTTTGTTTCAATCTGTACAATTACAGTATTAATTTACTCTATGAGTTTAATGTATATCAGTTAACTGATACTATATCCGTTTCAAAATAAGTGTCGTTTTAAAGTTCAATTTTTGTTTCAAAATAAGTGTCACTTTCTATTTTTAACAAACTTTTAAAATCATGGATCCGGACGGGTCGCTCCGCTCCCACAAATTCACTTGAGTGGGTATAAGTGATTTTAAATGAGATGTCATCCCCTCATTGGCTTTGTTATGTTATAACTGATATAAGCTTATATCAGTTAACTAATATACATTTTACACTTTACTCTATATTAGAAATAAAAAATAAAAAATAAAAAATAATTAATTAGACTTCTTTAATCAATATTTTGTTTCTACTCTATTATCTTGAACTATGTTTATTTTTTTGTTTCTTCTTCTGCTAGTTTTTGCTTTGAAACCCACACATCATTTTTTAGTAAACTACAAAATCTTAACAAAACGCTATATGAAATATCAATGATTGAGAAGATTAAATTATAGTAATTTATTAGAACAATTATGAAGTAAAATGATAAAGAACATATATCATACTTATCTATTAAGTTTAAAGATAAATAAAGTGATCATTAATAATGTGAGGCAGCTTGGTATGGACAACTTGAGTTGCCTTGGGTTGGGATGGTTTTATCCTTTATAAAAGTCATATATGTAACCTGAAAATGTCATTTTCTGAGCTCAGGTGGTTGAGAAGATCGATGTCATCTGAGGTGGTGCATGACTGCATGGGAAATTCATTTCACGTATCTTATCCAAATATATACTACTATTAATTAATTTATATACAATAATCAAGTAAAGTAGAGGACAGTACATGGAGACGTGGAGTGTTTGTTCTCTCTACTCCGTTATGGACTAATAACCAACTTCTTCATTGATTCAATCATACACAATTTTATGTATAGCATACTTTTCAGTTTCAGGACATACATATTCTATTTATAGTGATTGATGAGATTATTTGAATTTTGATGCAATGAAGCTCTCTCTCTCTTTCCCACGTACGTATATGTTGTCAAGTGATGTCCCACTTTGATCTCATCCTTAACAAACAACAACTTCAACTTGGTTGTTTATTGTCATTGATATTTTCGGATATGTTATGAAAATGGTTAAATGTAACGACGTAAAGTGTTATAAGAATAGGTTTTTAATATATATTACCCATATAGCATTCTTAGTTGTATTCTTGTTTATTCTACTGCTTTTCACATGCACCTCACTCTTGTTCAAACTTGGGTGTCATTGATGTATGTAGTACTTTGAGAGAGAGAAACAAAATCTTTAAAACCCTCGTAAATGTGTTCAAATTGTAATTGATGCACTTTTTTCACTCAAGTTAAAACAAACACACTAGAATGTTCACGTAGCAAATGAGTTTTTTTACGTGTTAAATTCTAAGTCCAAGTGTTTAAATTGTTCAAATATCCAAGTGTCGAGTGTTCGATGTTAGGAGTGTTTAGGTGTTTGATGTTCTCACTACAAGTCTACAAATCAAGGTTCGTATTGCGTCTTGCTTCTTGCTTCAAACATGTGACCTTGTGAACACACCACACCAAAGAACAATGTAGCAAGAGTGTTTTCAGGAGTTGCCTCAAACGTGAGAATAAGTTTTCGACCAAAATACACGAAGCTAGCTTATTTTATTTGAAGCTAAAGGTCCCCAAATCAATTTTTATTGTCAAAACAGTTTTCCATGTCCTGTAAAATCTGGCTTCAATTTTTTGACAATAAGCTTTCAGCTTAATGGGTAACTACAACATACATAAAAAAATATAATGGAGGAGACGGTTTCAAACGCCGTGAAGATCATAACTTATACTCCCTCCGTCTTAGAATGAACGATTTTATTTCTATTTTGAGAAAAATTAAAGAAAAATTAGTGTGACATATTTACTTTTGTATTTTTATAATCATGTGTTATTGGAGATACTAACTAACTTGTTATAAATATATATTGTCAATTCATGCATAACTAACTTGCTTAAACAAAAAAGAGGACACGCATTTTGGGACAAAAATTTAAAAGAAACATGATCACACTTATTTTGAGACGGAGAAGTAATTTATTTTGAGCATCAAAGCTAAAAGCTCACATGGTAATGGTTGGTGCGGGATGCATAGATTGTTGTTGTGATAGCATGGTTTCAAGCTCCACTAAATGATTTTGTTCTCTGTTCTTTGCTTTATGCAATTTTCAATTGATGAATTGCTAAGGATCCATTAACAGCATGTTTTTCTGGGGTTGACATTGCTTGAAAAGCTTTTGTTTTGATATAAATTTGTTCTCGATTCTTGCTTTATGCAATTTTCAATTGATGAATTTAAACATCAAAACCCGATTGCTAAGGATCCATCAACATCATGGCTTTTCGGGTAGACATAGCTTGAAAAACTTCTGTTTTGGTATGAATTTGTTCTTTGTTCATGTATTATGCAATTTTTAATTGATGAATTTAAACATCAAAACATGATTTGCTAGGAAGAAGTACTTTCATGATCTATACTAGCAAGAAAAAATAAAGAGTGCTCTAAATATTTTAGGGCGCGTTTAGTTATGTAAAACCGTTTCCATTTTTTGTTTTAAAAAAAAAATTGAAGAATTTAAAAAACTTATTTAGTTGAAACATTTTTCTAATTTTAAATTTTTTGTTTTCATTTTCAGTTTTCAATTTTCATGCATGAATACATGAATATTTGTTTTTTATTTATTAAACAACATATAAAGATGATGTAATGATCATGAATCACGATTATGCGGCGATGATGTCAACGTGATGACGTAAAGATGATGCCATTTAATTTTATGATCATTAAAATCTACCAAAGCGGGCCCGCCACGTGGGTCCCACGGGAAAAATATCTTTGTAAATGACTTTCGACTAGTCAAACATGCTCGGATGGGAGTCATCCCATTAGATTCTTATGATTTTTCAAGTGTTCGGATGGTCTCAGTTCACCGCAGTGCTTATATTAAAAATACCCGTAAAGATTGGTTCGGATAGTCAAAATTGGACTGGTATTGTTGATTCATGCCTTTAAACGACCTTAGTTTAATTTGAAACTAGTTCCATTGAATTTGGGTGGCCGTTTCCCATGTTCGATTGATTTTGGTTTGTCAAGAAGCACAAGATAAAAATATCTGATTTCGGGTCGCATACTCATGACTGAAATCATTTTTCAGCGATTTGGAGGCCTAAATGACACCAGATTTCTTCAGGAATTTTTTCGTTGGAATCGTGGAGTCATTTTCATATGTCTAGGTGACCTTTTTTATCCAAGGAGCGCAATATGAAAATATCCAATTTTGGGTCACGTATTCGTGACTGAAATCGTTTTTCAGTGATTTGGAGCCTTAAATTGCCTTGGATTGGAACGAAACTTGTTTTTTTTGAAATTGGAGATTACTTTACCATGTACGTGTAACTCTGAATTATCGTATATCTCAAGTCGAAAAAATCGCATCTAGGCCATATTTGTGACCGAAATCGATTTTTGTCGCTTTGAACCCCTAAATGGTGTCATATACCTGAAGTCGTGTTATGATGGATTTGTAATGTTTCTTTATATAAAGGGGTAGCTTCGGACCTTTTCGAAGCGTCAAACAAATTTTTGGGTCCGAACGTCGGCTCATAAGCATTGAAGTTTGCGAGTTGCGGAAATGCGTTGGGAGGATAAAAAAAAATCGTTGAAATTTTTGAGAGAATTTAGAAGAATTTGGGAGAATTTTGGAGAATGTGAGAGCGAAGTGTTTGGAGAAGAGAAGATGTGAGAGAAAGATCTTAATTTTGGATTAGAGGACGTGAGTTTTTCATTTTGTATTTCAATTCTTACTTTAATGTGCTCATTTTTTAGTTAAGCTTGTGACAAATACAAATCTAACATCTAGTTTATGAATCACCATCAAACACGAACAATTGCCTCGGCATCACCCGACCTTGGTTTCACCGGCCACAGAATGATTATGAAAATTGAAAAGATGAAAATTAAAGGGTATTTAGATCTTTTGAACATTTAACGAACGGGGAGTTAGACGAAATGGGTAGAATTTATTTTAGGGTAGTAACAAGTAACGAGAGGGTAGTAATGTGTAAAAGGTGTAATGCTGAGGAAAGTAACGTGTAATTTTTCTTAAATTTTTTTTGATTACTTTGAAATAGGAAATTTTTTATTAAAAAAAAATAAAAATTCATCTTCTCCTTACACAACTTAACAAATGAACAAGTTCTCAAAAAATAACACATCTGAACCACTTCTAAAAAAAAAAAAGATGCTCTAAACAATTTATCATCTCGCTTCCAGATCTGGTCGACGGAGCCTTGACAACGACAGTGGCACATCCGGTCAAGAACAGTCCAGATACAATGGCAGCGAGACGCTTCGTTTAAGGAATTGGTCTTTTCTACTTGGCGGCGGTGACGAAGATTATGAGTCGTCGATTGCAGAATATGGCGGTTACGAGTCGTTGATAGCAAGCTCTGTCGGATTCCAAGTAAGACACCACCGTTATATCTCCCTATGTCTCATGTTCTCTCTTTTTCTAAACCACTGCTCCACCACCGACGGTGACGAGAAGAGGTCCAGATGCAAATTCTGGCGACAAGTATTGCACATATCTGGCAGCTCCAGCGGCTCTACTGCAACCGAGATCCAAATCTAGCACGTTACGAGGTTTGACAGCCAAATCTCCATCGAGGTGTTGGTTTTCAGGGTCATTGCCCTTTTCCCTAGGGTAGTCTCCTACAAACTAACGACTACTTTATGTAGTGGGACACTTGAATTAATTTACTATGGGATTAGGACCCTTAATTTAAGGTGAAAATCCATAGTAGAAAGCCAC
>JAYMTK010002647.1:0-13482 GCA_036897405.1 Pelargonium myrrhifolium | reverse complement strand
ATGAGTGGATGATCCTTTAAAATATAGAAAACATTTAAGTTCAATTTAAAGTAAATGGGCCATTATGATATTCACTACTGGTAGTATAAGACCATTTTTGGCTTTCATCCTAAATACAAATATTCCATATTTCATGTTTTTTTGGGCAATAAGGGTCAGAGCTAGGTTCCGCTTGCAACAAGACTCAACTATCAAATCCTGTTACTATCTTAAAGTGAATCGAATCGAATTAGTCTGTTTCGTATCATTAGTTAATCATTAAGTGTTGACGTAGCTCAACGAATAGTTAATTGACGGAATGAACTGCATTTTAAAATAGAAAAAACAATTTGAGTTCATTTCAAAGTAAATATATCATTATGATGGTGATACCGTAAGGACCATTCTGAAATTTGATCCTAAATACAAATATTCCATGTTTCCTACTTTTTCGATAATTCGGGTTCTATCTAGGTTAGACTTACAATAAGAGGCTCAATTATCAAATCCTACACCCTAAGTTATTAGAAAACGCTATTTAGTATCGATCTCCAATACCAAAGAGAAAAAAAATCATTAATTGTCAAATATTTTGACTAAAGGTGGCAAAAAGTAGAGTTAGGTTGAAAACACTCAAACCCTAACCCGACCCTATAGGGTCTTCGTGTAGATCGGATTAGGGTCAAAAAACGGGTTAGGTTGAAAAAATCAAACCCGAACCCGATTGGGTTGTGGGTAGAGCCGACAAAATGGACCCATACCCGCGGGGACCCGCCACCTGGCCCTAAAAATGTCGGGTTCGGGTTTTTTTTTCAGCCCTAAAAAACCGGGTCGGGTGGTGGTGTGAAATTTTCGGGTCAAGTTAGGGTCAAGTCGGGTATACCCGCTATTTAATGCCTAAAACTCGTTGTTTGACCATAACCCGACCTACCCGAAGACCCTATAGGGTCGGGTTAGAGTGTTTCAACCCGAACCCGACCCTAATTTTTGCCACCTCTAGTTGTGGGTGCCCGCGAGTACAGGTCCATTCTGCTAACTCTAGTTTTGACATGCAATTTGTTAAACTTGTGAAGGTGGCAGTGGCGTGTGTTTTAGCTGCGACGGTGGGCTCCTCCGGCAGCGAGCGGATGTCGGAGAGCAACGCCATATTAGTACTGGTATTCATATGCTTCTACTGCGCCGGTTTCGGTTGGTCATGGGGTCCTCTCTGCTTTCTTGTCACCAGCGAAATCTTCCCCATGAAAATCCGGCCGACCGGACAGAGCATAAGCGTCGGAGTCAACTTTGCCACCACCTTTGTGCTCTCCCAGACTTTCTTGACCACCTTGTGTCACCTCCGGTACGGCATCTTCTTGTTCTACGCCGCCTGGGTCGCTGCCATGACTGCTTTCGTTTTCTTTCTCTTGCCGGAGACCAAGGGAGTTCCCCTGGATTCCATGGTCGCCGTCTGGGAGCGACACTGGTATTGGAGACGGTTTGTTCATGGAACCAAGTCGTGATCATGAGTACTGAGTAGTAGTGTTTTACGGAGTAAAATGTATATCAGTTAACTGTGATATAAGCTTATATCAGTTATAACATGACAAAGCCAATGAGGTGATGAAACCTCATTTAAAATCACTTATACCCACTCAAGTGAATGTGTGGGAGCGGAGCGACCCGTCTGGATCCATGGTTTTAAATGAGGTGTCATCGCCTTATTGACTTTATTATGTTATAACTGATATAAGTTTATATTATATATATATAAAATAAAGTTGAGAAATTGGACATGTAACATGTTAAAAGAAAGAATTTGTTTGAACTTTGAAGATTGGTGATGGTTGTAATTTAATTAAGGGGTGTGTATTCACAGTGACATATGGTTAGTTTATGTTGAATTTTGACGAGTTGTAATAACATTGGTTCTACACTTGATGGATTGTAACAACGTCTTAATTATTTACGTACTTTTTTCGTCTAAAAAATAATAAAAATAAGTTCAATACGAGTATCCTCTCGTTAAGTAGTTTGTTATTTATCAACACACGTGCTTTTATTTCTGGAAATTTTCAAAATGGAAATAAAGTACACACACAAATAAAATATTCAAAACAACTTTGATTGAAAGCATAATTAGGGCGATGATCGCCAACAATTTAGCGTTCATCCCATAATAGTAGGATCTGGATTGATTTTTGTCGTGACCGTGTTGTCAACTATGACATGGGATTGCATATAACACTGTTGACGACCGTGTTGTACGTCAACTCTGAATCGGGAAGGATCTCAGAGGCACGCCAATCCACTCAATCTTCCAATGGAGCCAGAAAACACATACCCGATTTGAGACTAATAGCTCAATGCTTTGAAATCTTTGGGGGTCATCATTTTCATCTTTGACTCTTGCAAAAAGAGTAATACCGATGATGGCCCCCTTTTTGTTTTGTTTTTTTTTTTTTTTTGATGTTGAGCAGCCACGACAATTCCATGATAAAATGGACATGGGTGAAGGAGGGATAGGCTACAGGAGAAGGGAGGGGAGGAGGGCGAGATGTGGTGCGAACACCACTAATTCATGCTACTGAGTTCCGCCAAGATTGCAGGTTCACGGCCTTCAGTAAAAAGACCAAAAGATTTACAAATTTGCAGTGTACGCTTTGTTTCTTCCAAGGGTTTAGTGTTGTTGAGAGGGTTGCGAGTTTGGGAATGAGTGGTTATTAGCTAGTTGGATCGTGGAGCAGGGTTGACAAGATCAATTGGCCGAGTTTGACATTGTTCAGGTGGTTCAAGCTCTACAGACTGGAGGGGAGAACATGATCAATGTCGTTAGTCTAATTAAGTGGGTTGGTGCTACGATTTGTTTTCCTCGTATTGACATTGCGTCTAGCTCAGTCTCAAAATCCACTTATTCTGTATTGCCAATTACTCGCAGTGGGCCCCGCATTTTGGGCCTTGAAGTCCATAAACTTCAAAAACGGCTAATTTCCGGTTATGTCCTGAGAAGAAATTGTGGAAGTTTTGTAAAGAGATTGGTGTTATAAGCAGTTGCCCGGACGAGACCATGGTGGACAAAATCCACCACAAAATTTCCGATCGCCGGTAAGCCGGCGCCAAGGCCTCGGGATAATGGTGTTTCTCTCGTGTATTCAGAAGAAATTTTTTCAAAGTTGATCAACTCCTACTTCATTGTTTTGCTTCTCTGCTTGTTTTTTCTTGAATATGTTATGTACTTGTATCTCTCCTTTTGGAGCTTGATTAATATAAGTATCAAATTGCCCATAAAAAAAAAAAGTGGGTTGGTGCTAAGGAGTCTTAAATCGTAGAAACGATGGCACTCTGGGTAATGTTGCACATAGATATCTTATAAGTGTTTCGAGCGATACAATCTAAAAATAGAGGTTTCCATTGTATTTGGTCTTGTGAGTTTTTATTTAAAGTCTTAAACTATTTGTTTATTAGGTGGTTTGACAGATTCTTTTTTTTTTATTACTCGAGTTCTACTAAGAAATCAACTTATGGATTGGCTAAAATTTTTAATTCTACGTCGGACATTGTTATTTGAGATTTGATGATTTGAGTTAATAACTGTCTTTCGAGTTTAAAAAAAAAAACTATGAAAACTTGTTGTAATTGTTTCTCCAAATCCAATGATTTAAAAACCGGTCCGACCGGTTGAACCGGTAACTAGTAGGGTCGCCAGTCCGGGTCTCTACAATCCGGACATTATGGTCAAACCTAGTCAAACCCGGTGATGCGTCTAAAATGTGGCTAATCTTAAACACACCACTCAAATGATGATTAAGTACATATTAAGTAGGGGTTTAGTGTTAATAGTGTTTTGCTCTCGGTCAAACTAAGTCCAAATGTCCAGCGGGTTACTATCTGAATTTAACTAAAATTTTAGATTATTTAAAGAGTAATATGTGTATCAGTTGACTGATATAACTTTATATCAGTTGCACTAATAAGGTGATGACACCTCATTTAAAATCATGAATACGGACGGGTCGCTCCGCTTCCACAATGGCAGATCACATGAATAAATTTGTTAAAATATGTTAGTCCATGATTTAATGAAGCAAAAGCACTTACAAGGGTCAACTCTAAAATTGGACAAGTTCAATGGGTTTCAAACTAGAGGTAACAATCGGTCGGATCTAATTTCAAATTGAAACATGAGGTTAGATTTGATAAAATTCAAAATTCTATTGTAAAATGAGCGGATTTGTCTGGCCCAACCCGATTCGGCTTCTTTTTTTTCGCAAATGAAATCCAATCCATCCGACCCACAGTTGATCAAATCCAATGTTTATGAGGTTGAATTTTAGATACCCACAAATTTGAATCCTAATTGTCGGCCCTATCTTAAACCATTTAGTCAACCGTCCAAACAAAACCAGAAACAAAATCTATCTATTATATATATAAAGGAGAACACATTTTGACATGTGTCGACTACTTAGAATTTAGGGGATTTTTTTTATTTTATATTTTAATAACAATTTAAGGTTAAGCTATAGTTTTTTTTAATAACAATTTGGCGTCTGGATTTGGTTAAATAGTTTCAAGGTGTTAACCGCAAGTTTACAGATTCACTTAGAACACCTCACGACGTTAAACAAAAAAAATGAATAACGATTACTTTAGTATATTCAGCCGTGCATCGCACGGGATCACAGTTTAGTTTTTTTTTCTTTTTCTGAAGGGAGATCACAGTCTAGTTTAAATTTAGAGCAAAGCACATGTCAACATTCTGTACACGTGTGTCTTCCCCACTGGCCTCTTCCATAGTCGCAAAGCGCTCTCTCTCATTCAGTTTCATTCTCTCTCGCTTTCAAAATTGTTCCCAGTCGTCGTCGTCATCATCATCACCATCTTCATCCAATTTCATTTTCTCGACAACACAATGCTCTGAACAATCCAAATTCTCCGTCATGAGGCCAGAGAATGGTGAGATTCTTGACGGATCATCGCACCATTTTCACTACTGTAAGCATTGTACGAAATCAGATCCACCGTGTTCGTCCTCCTCGTTCGGAGCCGATTCAGTACCGCTCAAGGGCTCGGAGAAGTTGTGGAGGGTTCTCGTTGCCTCTGCTAAAGGATTCTCAATCGGAGCAGGCCTCAAAGGTGGCCTCGCTCTCTTCTCCATCCTCCTTAGGCTCAGAAGCAGAAGATTACCGAAGAGGTGATCTAATTTTGAGATTTGTTTTTCGATTGGATCTGAGAAAATTTACAATTGATGCTTGAAAATAGTTGATTGTTTTCTGTTTCTGGCTTAGGAAACAGGAGATGCTTTCGAATAGGGAAGCTATTTCCATGGCAATGAAGGAGACTATGAGATACGGTCTGTTTCTGGGAGCATTTGCTGGGGCTTTTGTCTCCGTGGACGAGATTATAGGTGCTGTGGGAGGACGCCGTAGGCATGATCTATATTCTTTTATTTTTTGATCTTGAATTTTTGTGTGGCTAATTGTGGATTCTGTGTTAGAAATGTTGAAAATTGTTTTTGATGGAGGATTTTGTGTGATTCAGGACTGCCAAATGGAGGTCTCTGTTAGCGGGAGCTATTGCTGGGCACTCCATGCTCTTGACGGGGCTAGAGGCTCAGCATACCAGCTTGGCAATATATATCTTTATGCGTGCAGCTGTTTTAGCTTCACGCTGTGGGATAAAGAGTAAGCATTTCGGGAGATTCTGCAAACCTCTTACTTGGAAGCATGGTGACATATTCCTCATGTGCCTTTCGTCCTCACAAATTTTGTATGTGTGTTCCTACTATTTTGTTGTAATTTACAAATTTTAAAACGAAACATAATCATGTTTCGTTTGCTGCTAAACTATGCCTAAATGTAAGCTTACAACGTAATTACGTAACATCAAAATATACTATAGAACATTAGAGTATACCAACCAACTCACCGAATTACCTAACTATAGTGAATAAAAGCTTGTAATTTGTAAACAATATATCTATTTTACCTGGTCGGATTGCTCTTTATTACTAGGAGCTAAAGGTTACATGGGATGCATATCGAGAACATAATGTTAAATTTGTAAACTTCTCATGTTGTAAGTACTAAATATATGATGGTAGGTCAACCCAGTTATTTTTCAGAATCCTTATGATATGTCGTAATGGGGGTGAAAAAAAGGGTGAAAGATTTGTATCTTTAATAATTGGTAATCAAGCCTATATTTGAAGGTTATAACCTTGAAAATTTTGTTTTCCGGCTATTAAAATATGTTATATATTCAAGCTTTCTTGAATACGCTTGAAACCAACCTCATATATAAGGAATTGGGGCCCAAATTTTTGAAAAGTACTTTCATTAAAATTGCTACTTTTTCTTTTCCATATACACCTTAATATGCTCAGAAGGTTGTTATATTACTATGGTTATGAACTATAGATTAAAGTATTTTACGGCTGTTTAAGTTTTAATATTGTTTCAGGCAATTCTCTAGTCTTTATACGATTATTTTGGTTAATAATTTGATTGCTTCCTTGTGGAATAGATAAAAGAAGAATTCCCTGGTACTAATAATGTCTTAGCTTCACCTATATACCCACATGCCCATGATATGACTTCTGGGATTTCATACTACACACAATTGTACATATATTGGGCCTAACACAAGTGCTTCACGCAAATGATGTTGTCTTTGAAAGTTTTACAAACCCTAGGTCTTACGTTCGTTTTTCAAATAGCTCTAATTGCAAAAGAAGGAAGTGTGTTTCTCAAGATTATATTTTTAATGATTTATTCTTCAACAAAACTTCCTAAGGAAACAACACATTTGAATTATGTATGACGGGCTAATTAATATTAATTCAATTATGCAAAGTGATCAGTGGCCTTACAAGTTACATCATTTGAATTAGAAAATACGATCATTGTTCTGAAGGAGGCTGTGCAATAGATTTCTGAAAACAAAGTAAATTGGTCGTACATGATAAAAACAGGAAGGACTTTTTCATTTTTCCTCTTATAATATCTCTATGACGTATTATATTCTCTCCTTTCCGAGTTCATTTTAAGGTTTACTGTTCCATTTCCAGTGGACTACTCATTAACACTAGTTTCTCAACAATTTTATGTACCCTAATGAGAGTTCTGATCAGTAGACCATTTATTTTGTTATATTTATTGCTGTTCTTTGTCTATTGAAGACATGCAACTTGTATAAACTTTCAAGGATGATAATAATGTCCAGAAGATAAACAAATGTATTTAGTTAATTCTATTGAGTATTCTTTTCTAACAAAGTTCCTAAATTAGAAATATGCATTTTCCAGGTCTGCTTACATATTGAAGCAAGAGAGTTTGCCTCCATCATACAAATCATTTCTTAATAAGCATGGTGGGAAGGATACCACAGTTCTACAAGGTGTGAAAGATATTGCAAGTGGCAAGGCTTTCACTAATTTGCAGGAAATAGAAAAATATTACAAGGCCACAGGAGTCAGCATTAAATTAGATCCAGAAATGAAAACCCCATGCAAGGTATGGTATTTACTGTTGTAGTCTTGCTCCAGAAATGCTTATAGTTTGCAAGTTTTGAACTAGGTGTAGTTTCTTTTTGTTGAGATATTTAGAATCCTATAATATATGACATTCGTTTATGTATGCCTTACTTTGAATAGATCAATCAGTTGCATAGAATAAGAATTGACCTAGGCCATTTCCTATTTAATTACAAGTCAACTCTTTCAATGCCCTGTATAAGGGGCATCTATTCTATATCAATATCAATAATAGCATTTCATATTCTCTACACTTTTTAACTGTCATTTTTAAGCTCATGATGTTATTTCAGTAGATATCTGATGTGTGTTATCACGTCTTACTCCTATACTTGCTATAAATGCTTCAGTTTAACTTTTGGATCGTGTTCGAGTGATTTATTGAGTTCTTCAAATTGCAGTAAGCATACTAGTGCTATATATATGCATTTACAACTGAAACTTTCTGATGCTCAAGTGAAAATATTAGGTAATAAACAATGGTTAAAAGACAAGTTCTGCTAATATATTCTCTACCATGGTAGGTTCAATGTAAATTCTATCATCCTATTATTTGTTCGATCAACATGAAAGATAAATTGACAACAAACACTAGATATGATTATGGAGACATTTTGTGCTTATAAGCAATGAATATTGGTTGCAATAAAAAAAGGCTTATTCTTTAGCCTTGTTTCCACTGTGTGGGTTGAATTCATGAATCATCTTCCTTTTGTTTCTATTTGCTCACTCTAGTTCATGTTCTTTTCCTTTTAGAATGAATCTTCAGTTCAGTTGTCGATAGGTGTCTTTATGTCTGTCTTCCCTTCTTTTTGATGTTTTACCTGAACAAGTGCACTTCATCTAGAAACCAAGGTGGAGTCTTTGCTTTCCCTTCTTGTATTGTTCTTCACTTTAGATAGTAAGAACTGACGCCTTTAATGGCTTTGTGAGTATGAAAAGAATAGTGTTTGGTGAACATATGAAGTTAGAGTATTTTAATGATACTTGTGAACACTGGAATCGTACTTTATCGAATCTGTATATTTGCACTTTTTATTTCCTATTGGATAAGCACTAAAATAGTCCTTGTACTATCAAGAATGAACCAAATTAGTACTTATACATTGAAATGGGCCAGTTTAGTCTTTGTACTATCTCACAGTCAACCAAATTAGTCACCCCTGTTAAGATCCGTCTAAATCACCGTTAAAGGCTGCTTAAGTAGAATAAAAATAAATAAAACAATTCATTAATGCAGTCAATGTTGACACGGTAAAAAAATAATTTAGGAAATTATGAAAATACACATGTGGCATTATATTTGAATTTTAATATTATCCAATGCCATAAGTCAATCAATGTGGCATTATACTAAAATTCAAATATAATGCCGCATAATTGCTACATGTTTATTTCCTTAATTATTTCATTACAACGTCAACCTGATCGGTTTAATGAATTATTATTATTATTATTATTTTGATAGTTTTGGAATTTATTTTTATTTCACCCTAGCAAATTTAATTGTGATTTAGATGGAACTTAACAGGAGAAACTAATTTAGTTTACTGTGAGATAGAACAGGGACTAAATTGGTCCATTTCAAAGTACAAGGACTAATTTAGTTAATTCTTTATAGTACATGGACTATTTTGGTGCTTTATTCTTTCCTATTATACTAGAGCACTGTTGCTTTTCAATTATACATGTTATGTTCATTTTCTTCTTGACATGTGATAATTAGTTTAAGATATTGATTTTTAAACCATATCAATTTTGTGAGAACTTGTATACTAAAGTTGTTGAATGCTCATGCAGATCATACATGGAAATCAATCATGCAGTGCTCATATTCTTTCTTTTTTTATCCAATCATATAAAAGGGCTTTGCCAGTGTATCTTCCAGTGTACTTAATTCCTGCTCTAATAGTTCATCGTCAAGGCGTTTTGAAAAGGTAATAGGCTTCTCTATACTTCTTCTCAAAATTTACTATCTTCCAATGTACTTAATTCCTGTTCTAATAGTTCATGGTCTTGGCCTTGTGAAAAGGTAACAGGCTTCTCTACACGTCTTCCTAAAATTTACTAACATTATCAATGTACTTGTGATTAACACTATGTTACATATTGGCTGTGCTAGTTGAAAGTTGAAACTTCAGTTGGATGAATTGTTACTATCTGCTACTCCCTCCATCCCAAAATGAGTGTCATGTTTCTCTTGAATTTTTGTCCCAAAATGAGTGTCATTTTTTCTTTTATAGTAAGTTAGTTATACATTGTGGAGATTCAATTCTAAGTCTAGTAGAATTAGGAAAAGTGTTATTAAGTGAAATTAGGAAATATATTGTGTTTAGGAAAGTTTAGTTTAATTTCCTAGTCTAGTTTATTTCTTATTTCTAGTTTTAATCTCCTATATATAGGAGTTCTCTTGTACTAGTTATAACAAGTTATTCACATCAATAAAATAAATTCAACAAGGTTGATCAAGAAATAACCGAATGCTCCCTTAAAGACAAGTTTTCTTCTTTATCTTTAAAACAAAAGTTCTATAATAAAGAAAAATTATATTGGACATTTGCAGAATGTGATTAGACATCTTGAAACCAAATAGTAAGGGAAAGTAGTAAATCTGTAAAGAATGTCTAAACTAAAATAACAATGAGTCAAGATGTTTAGTTGGAATAACAGGATTGTTGATCAGAACTTTTTATGTCATCCTTCATTTCAAGTTCTCATAAAAACAAGGGAAACACTTTTCTTTCTTCTTTGTGTATTTTTTATTATTATTTTTATGATGGTCATTTGCAAAATAAGATTCGACATTTCAAACCAAGCAGTAACTATTCTTAGTAGTAAATGAATAACAATCTAAACTAAAATAATTGTGACTTAAGAAATTCATCTCAATAATAGGGATTGTTGATCAGAACATTCCATGTTATCATTTTGTTGCATGAGTTGAACTTGGCGCACATCACCTTCAAGAGAGTGAGCTATAAGTTAAAAAATATGATTACAAGTAAATGATGTTCCTTCTTAACTGAAATAATCATGACTCGAGAAGTTCATCAGAACTAACAGGGATTTTTTATCACAACTTTTCTTGTCATCCTGCCATTTAACTAGACAATAATACTGACCCTTGTAATATTTCTGCATGTTATGGTTACTTGAATAGAGCTAACATTTGATTATCAATACTTGCATAGATTCACTAGGCATATACACCTACATCATGCATATGTACTTACTTTCCATGTCATGGGAAGATTCAAAGCATACAAGTATGTACATAAAGAAGCAACAAACATATTTCAAATTTTATATTAATTAATTTGTCCAAGGAACACCAAAATGAACTAAGCATGTACTTACGGCAATGGAAGCAACGGCTGGATAAGGATCAGGGGCCTCATAGAGCTTTTGATAGATATTGAGGAAAGCATTTTCTCCAAATTTAGCTCTTTTGGTTAGATTATCAACTTCTTCTTGGTAACACTTAAGTAAGGAGCTAAATAAACTTAACTTTTCCTCCGGTGCAGCTTTCTTGAAATCTGTGAACAGAAAATTTTCAGGATTTAACAATCAAATGTGTGTGTGAACCAAGCCTCTATCACTACTACACTTTAGGTCGGCAAAGTCATGTGCTCAGTGCTTATTAGTTTTTGTCCCCAACTTCTGTTATATTTTGTTGAAAGAACCAAATGATAAAAATAAACTACTTGTTCCAAGAAAAGTGGCATGAACAGTAGCTCATCCAAAAAAACAAAAATGGGAACAAATACACACACACACACACAAATGAAAGAAAGGGAGTAAATGATACCTCTTGTGCTCTCCGCAAGCTTCCGCCGATTTCTCTGACTATTTTCCTGGTTTTCAGCTATTCTAAGCCCTTGCTCATCCAGCACACCTTTTTCCTTCTCTAAATTGAAGTCTTTATGGAGAAAATAAATGGTAATTAATGAACCTTTTTAGCATTACTGTCTTGATTATATTATACATCAGATAATAAGTAAGCGTAAGTTGCTGATCAAAAAAATAAGTAAGCATAAGTTGAACATGAATCATAAGGAGTACATAATCTACGCACACAGATGGGATGCACACTAGTTACATAAATGGCATACCATAAGGTCCATAACATTACAACTAAAAATCCTATAATATTTACAAACCAAGAAAAGAGAGAATGGAGCCCATAATACTAGTAAACAAATTTCTACAGAACGCTGAATAAACTTCGTAGAGATTAACAGAATTCCTTAGGAATACACCATCAAAACAGTTTTCAGGAAAGCAATTACTTTAATACCCAAATAAGCTGAAGACTACATGAAAATTTTGGAACAGGCTAAATATAAGACAGTAGTATATTAATTAACACAAAATTCAAGACAGTGCAGCTTGAAAAATAAGATGCCTTCATATGAACATAAGATATTACAAATAAAGGTTAACCAAATAGATGACCAGAACTAAAAAGGGGAGAAGAAAGATTCTCCAACAAAGAAATAAACTATGAATGACACTCTCGCAACAAGAATGATAAGATGAGGAAAACCATCTAAGATTAATTGAACTTCAAGGATATGCCCCAATGCCAAAAAAATGAGCCTAAAATTAACATAGAGAGATTTAATAATATGGCACTAAATAGGAAGGAATGGCAAAGGATAATAAGGTGGATGACCCTGGATAGTTTTGCAAAAATCTTAATGAAGATGACCTTAATATTGATTGGAACCAGGCTTTCTTGTTGCTGTTTTTGTTATTTCAATATTATTCAAATGACCATGTATACCGATATCCTTTTAGACAGCTTTGTATGCATCCTGCTTACTACATAGGTATATGATCTGGAGAATTGCTGGAGTGGATTTTACTTTTTAACCAATTAAGTAAAAACAAACTTCATTTAATATATTCTTTGCTTGGAGTTGGAGCAAGTGGTTGGTCCATCGACGAAAAATTCAATTGCTATTTCTTGATCACCAAGGTGCGTAATCGTAATCAAATATCTTATAATGGATAACAAAAGGTTCAAATTTCAACTTTTTACTTTATAACATTTACAGATCGGATAACCCTAACTAAATGCAACCTAGACTAGTAACACTCAATTGGAAACTCAAATAAGATTACCTGATCCAGAATTATTACTCTATAAGACTTATGATGGGTAAAATGAATTTGCATATTTGCATCTGTGTTCCTTTACTGGGATACAGGCAGGTGAAGATATCCTGGTTTATCTCAATCGAGCCAGGATAATATGAGATATTCTAATTCTTAAACGGACTTCCTTTACATCCTATGAAAGTAACATGATCAACAACGATCATTTCCTCGTCCGATCAACTAGTTTTATAAATGTTAAAATGGATATAAATACTTACATCACTACCCATTTTTGTTATTTTTTTGACTGACTATTGCATTTGCGATTTATCTTATAGTATATATGAACTTATGTTTATATAATTAGGGCCTAAATGTTTGTATTAGTGCCCAAAATGATTGGGACGGCCTGTCTAGACTGAAACTCTTTGTTTTCTCTAAAATAACTCTGATGTGTATAGCTTCAAAACAGTAATCCAACATAAGAACACTTGTACTACTCATGAATTTGAAAATCGAATCCACAATTCAACATACATAAACCACCAAATAGCAAAGAAAAACAAAATTGGAAATGAAATCCGAATAATGCGGTATCAAAATCGAAAAGCTTGGGAAAGTGTAGGAGTACCTCTCCAGAAGTTGCAGACGACGGAAACCGGAGAAGAGGAAGGGTGTGATTTGTCCCTGTCTGATCCGCCTTGGGGAGGATGCGGAGCTTCCATTTTTCAGGAGCGAACTCCGATCTGTGCTCGATTCTCTTCTTTGCGGAGACGATTTTGATGAAGCTTCTTCTTCTTCTTCTCTGGTTATTGCTTCGGTGCAATGGAGCACACAGTAGAAAGGTAAATCAGGACGACCAGATCTGAGAATTTGTGTTTGTATACAGG
>JAYMTK010002646.1:0-13483 GCA_036897405.1 Pelargonium myrrhifolium | reverse complement strand
GGACGAGTCGCTCTGCTCTCCCAAATTCACTTGGGTGAGTATAAGTGATTTTAAATGAAGTGTCATCACCTTATTAACTTTGTTAAGTTGCAACTGATATACATTTTACCAAATATATATATATATATATATATATATCAAATAACTCATTTTAAAAGTTTAGAGTAATTTTCTTGAATTTTCCCATTTGATTCTCTTCTCAAATATTATTCATAAAATTTGCATTATGATTTTTGATTCGACAAATGGTTTTAATTCAATTATATAGTACAAATTGTTTAGTAAAACGATGTATTATAATAAGAGAAAAAGGGTAAGCTAAATTTTTTTTAGTTTAGGCTAAGTCAGTTCAATGAGTTGATGACATCTCATTGAGTTTCACTTATACTCACCACAATGAATTTGACGAAGCGGAGCGACCCGCCCGATCTGATTTTTTTAATGAGGTGTCTCTATCTCATTGGCGAGTTAGAATCTAAGTCATATTATTTTGCTTAGGATTATCCTAATCTATAAATACTATAAACGTTGGATCAAAAAAGAGGTTTATCATGCGTATTAGAACGCCACCTCATCAAAATTTTAATTTTAGCCCAAACTTTTTTCATAATTACAAAATAACACATTTCCAATTTTAAATGGTTAACATATGAAAAGTCATCAATAAGAAATTTTAATATATATTATGTGTTATACTGTTTTTATTACATTTAAACAATATTAGTGAATCCGTGTATAAAAAAATACAAATCATATCTCGTGCAATGTGGTGACACAACTAGTACTCTCATGATAATTGAAAGTTGAAACTAATTTTACTGTTTTATTGTTGCAAATTATTAATTTTAATATTTAAGTTTATATATATATATATATTATGTGATATATGGAAAATATTGAATTGAAAAGTATAGCTAGAAATAAGATTATTTTAGCAAATTTACCATTAAAATTTTCATTCCACCATAAGATAGAATATCATTCTCAAATTCAAATGAGAAAAAAAAATTTCAAAGAAAAAGCTGAAATAATTTCTCAATGAAAGAAAATTGTAGAATGAGCATTTCATTATATTTCATTCTACCAAACATAGTTTTAATGATTAGAGTTAAGTAAAAAAAAAAGTACAAACACCCCCTACTAAATTTCCATGAAGTCTATGAATTGAATTCAATATTTTTCTTGTAAATAAACTTTCTTTGATGATTATTTTTATTCAAAATAAACAATCTCTTTGAGTCTAGCTAGATATAGGTAAATTAAGTTGTAAAAATGTAATTAATGTGTCTCTTTTGAACTTGATTATCATGTCATTGTCTTGATAATTGGAGTGAAAGTAATTTTGTAAATATTATTTTAAATATGTAGGTAGCAATTAATTTGTTTTTGTATACTAACATTTCGCAATGACTTACTTCAAAAAAAATAAAAACATTTTGCGATGGCTAAAATAATGTATCGAGATTTTTGTGTATTTGTGATAAAAACAAAACAAGAAAAAAGAAATAGTTTTAGCATTTGGAGAATGTTTATGATTATTTATCAAAAAGAGTTTGAAGTTTTATAAATTCGTAATATACTTTAATGCATAAAACATTAACTAATGTATCACGTATGAACTAGATTATGCGTGTGATTTTCTTAATAAATCTAACAATGATAATTTTATAGATCTTAATTTGGATATGCATGTAGATCGTCACCAACACATTTTGTATACTAACATTTTGCGACGGCTTGTGATTAGATGATCATTTTTACATTTTTACATAAGTTTATTTTATGTACTTCGAGACAAATTAATTATCAAGTAATTGACATTATAAAATTTAGTGCCGACATTTTGTAAATCTTAGTTTAGATACGTTGGTAAGTGATAATACATTTACATGTTTTGCATGTTAACATTTTGCGACGGCTAAAATCTAACCAATCGAATATATTTTGTGCGTAAGTGATCATAGAAATATTATTAATTCTCCATTTCATAGATGTATTATTAAACAGATTTTAACTAAACAAATATAGATAAAATAATGGGTTGAAATGCAACTAATATATGTATCTATTTTAACTTTGATTATTCTGTCATTGTCTTGATGAATCTAGTCATCAAAAATAATAATAATTATTATGGATCGTTATTGTTATTGTATATATTGTTGAAAGATTGATTATGCATTTTCTTGATACACGTAGGATTATTTGGCCCATTTCACGAGCGAACCGCCACGTGGAAATAGTAACGAAAATCCCAAAGAACCAGAGAAACAACCAATCCTCGCAGTTCCTCTCTCATACTGTATGCCTTCAGTGATGAAGGATACAACAAATTCTCCCGTAGTGAACAAAGTGTCGAAGGAAGCAACCGACTTATCTGATTCTCCCGTGATAGATGATGTGTTGAAGAATCCTCTGAATGAATCCAAAGAAACAGAGGTAAAATCTTCAACTTAATAAGAGTGTAAATGATTTTGAAATAATTTTAATTTTGAATGCATAGTTTGTGTTTTAGTACATCAGTGAAATATACTTTAAACGAGTTGCATACTTACTCGTAGGGTTGTACATATTTGGGTCTAGACTTAAAAACGAATTTAAATTGGACCAGGTCAACCTAGATCAAACAAATTTGACAGGTCATAATTGATCCAATTTTTAGAAAAAAAATAAATCTTGATCCGATTTAGTTCTAAACCGATGCCCATATTTTTAGACAAATTCAATCCTGGTTTTATTTGGTCCGTTGCCCAACCTGACTCACTAGACTTATTAAAAGGGGTTGCAACCCGTGGGCCGTTATGGCTCAACCCAATAATACTAGCTCGAGATGGCAAATAGTTGCCCAATAAACATGTCGACGCTTTTTACCTGGCCTGTTTAGACTCGAGCTCTCGTTTCCCACTTTGCTAGTTGTAGCCTGCAAAATAGGTTGCACCTAATGGGTCCCGACCGAGTAATATCAACATAAACTAGTAAAAAGTAGTATGATAAACACGCAGACGTTTTATTCTCATACGTCGGTCCAAGCCTCGCCCACAGCCCGGTTTGCCAGGTTTTACACACACATATATAATATAGACAATTGATCAATTAATTAAATATATACTATTACTGAATTATTTTTTTCTATTTTGGTTTTGCAGGTTCTAATGATTGAGTGGAGTCAAACCAGTGATGACCAAGCCAATAAAAGGACCCGAAAAAGGAGAGCCAAAATGTTGCCCGATTGGCTTGTAGAAAACTTCGACATCGTAGAAATGCCACGTAGAAATGGCATTACCGTTGATAAGGTATTTACTTTAAAAATAATTATTGAAATCGGTTAAGCCTAGCTTGGATCAGTCAAATTCGATCTAAAATAGCCCTTTGATAAAAATTGGTTCGGTCTTTGATTCACTTCTTGAAGAAATTCCATTTCATTTTGGTCGGATTTTGGACCGAGGTCCAACCTACCAACGAGTCTATTAAGTTTTAGAGTAAAACTAACTCAAAATTAAAATCTCTCAGATGCGTTGGAGTTCATTGACTTGGCTCAGCCTCGGTCATTGATAATTTAGTTGGAACACTTGTTTTCTTATATACACACACAAGAAAACAATTCCCTATAACTTTTAGGGAAATTGGATTTATGTAATGTCACATTTGTCGGCATAGAAAATCAATTAATGTTACATTCTTTTGCTTGTTTGCTTTTATACACTATTGCTATTATAATCAAGAAAAGTTATCCGACGAATATTATTTCTCACTTGTTTAAATGTTTAACTGTAGTATTATTACGATAAGAAAACCAAAGTAAAGTGTCGATCGATTGTGGAAGCAAAGAACTATTTCACAAAGAGCGAGCGTCCTACTAGTTCGAAAAAGAGAAAAAGAGATTCAGAGTCGGAGTCAGAGCCACTTGGTAAGAAGTTGATGAGAGAATATCACAACGATGTTTGGAACAGATTAGTCAAACTTAAGGATGACAACAAGACACCTCTAGGTACATATTTATCAACCTAAACATATACGCGCAGTCTTGTACTTTATTTATTTATTTTGTTAAAACGCTATCTAATCTAAATTTTTAAGATTCTTCCATAAGACATTTTGTTCGCTTGGAGGTCATTGTGATTCAACCTAGTCATTGTAAATTATAATATTAAGAACAACTAACATCACTATGTATACTTTCATGAAATTTTGGTATCTAATTGTTTTTGAATTTATTATTTATATTCAGCTGACGACAAAGGGAAAGTCGTTTTAGACTCGGATAATGACAAAACCCTCAGAGATATTGATATTGGTGGCACTTCGGTTGCTAGTGAATCTAATCGGAATGTTGACGTTTCATTACCAGTTCCATCAGAAGATAGTAATTTGATCGACATACCGATCAATTATTCTCTTGATACTGCTCATCTCCATCTTAGCAAGGGGGAATTTCTTGAAAACGGTGGTTTAAGATGATGGGTCATTTTCAAATTTTTTGCTTGTTATGGTTTTATGGTTATTTTCATGGATTCCTGGTTTTGAATTGGTGTAATTATTGATCAAACATTTTACTAAAAGTAGCTGAGTTGTTGTTGCTTTGTAAGTTTCCTGAATTAATTAAATAGTTTTATTATACAAATTTTGTGCTCCAATTTTACTAACTTAATTAATAATAAGGTTATATGTATATATATAGAGAGAGAAAAAAAAATGTGTATCAGTTGACTTATATAATTTTATATCACTTGCAATTTAACTAAGCCAATGAGGTGATGACACCCCATTAAATTTTACTTATATCCACCCAAGTGAATTTATGGAAGCGGAGCGACCTGTCCGAATCCATGATTTTAAATGAGTTGTCATCACCTTATTAGTGCAACTGATGTAAAGTTATTCAGTTGCAACTTAACAAAGCCAATGAGGTGATGACATCTCATTTAAAATCACTTATACTCACACAAGTGAATTTGTGGGAGCGGAGCGACCCATTTGGATCCTTGATTTTAAATGAGGTGTCATCACCTTATTAATTTAACTAGTATAACTTTATACCAGTAAACTGATATTCATTAAACCCATATATATATATATACACACACCGTCAAAAACTGGAATATAAATGTGAGGGAAATTTATATTTTCTGTGGGTATGCAATAATATTATACAACTAGTTCGACCAATCACATTCGAGAAGTTTCTCATATAAATACTTTTAAGGGGAATCACAAATCTCACACATACATTTGTTATTACTTTGCTAAGCTTGATTCACTTACTATCACAAATCTCACACATACATTTGTTATTACTTTGCTAAGCTTGATTCACTTACTCTCACGTCAGAGATGAAATTCAATTGGCATCATCAACAACCAATCACAAGGCAACACCTCCTACCCCACTCTTGATTTTATGAATATAAATACTCTCTCGAGCCCTGAGGTATGAATCCTTTTTTCACTTTGAAAATTATTTGCTACATTTCTCATTTTCATTCTCTCTAAATTCCTCATTTTCATTCTCTCTAAATACCCTTTAGAACTCACTTTGAACTCACTTTTGGTAGACTCCTGATCTACTATGGTTGATATGTTCATTCTCACAGTCGAAGTGAATTCTAGGGCTCACGCCCTTGGCGTTGCTTAACGGTGTGCTCTATTGTGGTGCACGAGCCTTGAGTCTTGCAGTTCAAGTGTTTATGTGAATTCTTAGTACGAATATTCTAATTGTGAATCCGTAAGCAAAACTCTTATGACAACTTGATTTCTACTTCATCGCATATTCCAGCATTTATTTGACTATCGGGACAAAAAGACACATCACTGATTCCATTATCGAAAACGAGTTGAAAATTTGTATCACTCCTTTGTTTGCAATAATTATTTGGAGAGACCTTCCCAAGGACATGCGACCCCAAAATATTCGGACCCATGTGGGTACCATAAACACTTCTCATATCGTCTCTTGGAGGTCACATATGATAGTGATTATGATGCAAATAAATACATTGAAGGACATGTTCTCCGTTCCTCGGAAGGACGTTGATGCTACACCCTCTGAGCCGTTGAGGTCTCAAAGTATCATTTCAACGTCATAATATAAAAGCTTGACATCCCACTGAAACCCTCAAAGTCTCCGTAATGACATTGATATGACTAAATGTTGGGCCAAGCAGTTGAGATGTTTTGGAAATTTTTTGAAGTCTCGGGTTCAACTTTCCATGATTACTGTACCTATTACTGATAAAAAAATTACACTGACATGATGAGCTTCATGCAAAACCATATTAACTCGATTTGATGAAATTTCAAAGTTAGATTGAAGCGTTTACTCACACCGCCCTCTTCAAATAATTCTACAATCATATTGATAGAAAAGCACCAAATGGCAAATAGAAAGAGATTTCCTAAAAGAATTCATTACCCGACTCCATATAGTTTGAGTTAGTTGCGAGTAGAGTTGACAATTTAAACCTGATTTTGCGAGCAACCAAACCTCAACAAATTTTTTGTCCGATACAATGCGGCCAAATTTTGAGTTAGGTCGGATCAGACAAATATGCATGATTAAAAACATTTCGTGCAACCACAAGGTGTGGCGCAGTAGGTAAATCCAGCTGCGTAAATGGGGGAAGGTCCTAGGATCGATTCCCATTGCACACTCCCTTTGTGGTGGGGGCACTTTTAGTGCAGTCAGGTGCCTAAATCCCTAGACTAGGAAGAGAGACGAAATCTCGTGCCATTGCAAAACAGAATTTCGACCCCTTTCTGTATAAAAAAAAAAAAAAAAGCCTAAAAACCAAAAACCGACCCGTCCCCAAAAACCAAAATCCAATCTAAAAAGGTTTCCCTACCTTTCTAGTACCAACAAACCGAACCTCATAGGCTTCTTCCCCTCAATAAACTATCCGCAAACGCAATCTCTTATTTCTTTTCAGATTAAAAAGTGGTCTTCTTCTTCTTCTTCTTCTTCTGATATTTCGCTCTTTTATAGAGAAATCAAATCGAATTACAGCAGAGAAATCTATGGCGAAGAAGAGGAAATCAGACGCCACGCGCCTCGACGAGGTGGATCGCACTATGTACACCACCTTCTGCAGCGCCGCCAACTCCCTCTCGCAGCTCTACACCCACGCTATGAACCACCAACGCCTCTCCTTCCAAGCCGGTGAGCGTCACGCGCTGGTAGGTTTTCTCTTCCTATTTCTTCGTGTCATGTTCGATTTTGATCCGATTGAGGTTTCGGTGATATGGATACTGTTTCATTTTTGGGTGTTTATTTTATTGTATACCTATTTGTTCAATTGTTATTATCATTTGTGTGGGAAGAAGAAATTGTGATGAGATTTTGGGTGTTCATGTACTTTGTTGTCTCAGTTATGCCCAATGCTTTCAAAACTTGTGTATTTTGCCTAACCTAACCCTGTTCTGTGATTTGTATCTTAGCTCATTGTGCTTGTGTCACATAGTTTATAGTAAAAATTTAATCTTTTTTCTAAGGGTTTAGAGCTATAGGAAAGACACCTAATGTCGGGGAATCATTATTTGAGGAGCCAGCTTG
Source organism: Pelargonium myrrhifolium (assembly GCA_036897405.1). Classification (NCBI taxonomy): domain Eukaryota; kingdom Viridiplantae; phylum Streptophyta; class Magnoliopsida; order Geraniales; family Geraniaceae; genus Pelargonium; species Pelargonium myrrhifolium. The sequence goes on along the minus strand of JAYMTK010002646.1, from coordinate 5,937 downwards.
ATAGGAGTTTTATTATTTATTGTTATAATTAGGGAGATGTGTCTCTATGATGATGAGGCCCTGAAATTAAGGCAAACAGACTCATGGTCGAATGACTCCTATGACTGACCTTTATTGAACATAAGCCTTTTAGTTGTTAATGGTGAATAGCTCTGAGATGTACCTTTTTGATTTGGGTACAGATGTTGAGATTCGTCGCTTGTGTTCTTGGATTCTCGGTTGAGTTCTAGGTATTGGGTCCTGTTTTGAGCTTGGGCTTTTGGACTCCTTGGATACTTGAGACAGTTCATGGGTTTTGAAACACTTGGAGCACACACACTGTTAGGTGGAAACCCGAAATCCACCTCTAGTGTCAGAATGATATCTTTGGGATAGGGGTTCCAGTGAGCATTGCCAAGTTTAGAGAGGATCTTAGGGAGAATGAGAGTTGAGAATTTAAGTAATGAATTTCTCTCTCCCTCCAAGAGATTTGATATTTATAGTTGCAATCAAAGGTGGACAACATGACGTCGTGTGATTGGTCGGTAGAGATGCGGGGCCTATGTTGAGCTTATGGTTTGCCACTCGTGCATTCCCTTCTTGAGCGCTTAGTCGTGGTTCGAGATCTCCACTTGCCTCAGGGGCGCAGTGAAGGGTTACTTGAGCTTCTAGGTGCGCGTGCCGTCTTGGTGTGGTAGGGGAAACATGGCCTTAACGGTTCTCTCGGTGCAAAGCTTGTGAGCCCACTTTTCTCGTGGACCTAACTTTGCACTTATGCGTCCTCGCTCTTGGGCGATCTTGCTATGAGATTGAGAGCCTCGAGGGGGTAAGAGGCTTGAAAGGGCGAATCTGCCTTGGGTGTTGTGGCGTGATGCCGCGAGGCTTGAGATTACTTCAGATGGACCTAAACACAGGTATGTCTCGAGGTCCTTCGAGGTGAGCCAACTTTTGCCTGCCTGGAGGATCCTGTAGGTGGACCTCCACGTTGTGGTGCACATGCCTCTATTGCTTCAAGGGTCCAGGAAGTAGACCTTGACGTTGCAGTGCGGATTTTCTTTGAGGTCCCTCAAGGCGAACCTTCCTTTGCCTGCTTCGAGGATCCTTGAGGCAGACCTTGGCACTACGGTGTAGGCTTTCATCCTGGCTCGGGCCTGCCTCAAGGTCCCTTGAGGCAAGCCTGCTTTAAGGATCTTGGAGGCAGACCTCAGTGTTGCGGTGTGGACTTATGCTGTGGCACGTGGATTTTCCTTGAGGCGAGCTTGCTTTGCCAACTCCAAGGTTTCTTGGTCCTGGGGATTTCCTCCTTGGCCGGGCAGTCCTACACTCGTACTTGTGACTTCCTTGCTTTGGCAATTTCACCTTGGTCTCTTTGGCTGGAATCTTCATGGGATGGTCAATAATGGTTAAGGTCTACTATTATTTATAGTTGCAAAGTAACTACTTGGTTCTAAATGGCAGATGTTATTTGTCTTTTGGGGCTTATGTAACAAGTTTTTCTTCTTCAACACATCTCTATAACATCCTTTTTCTTTCTCTTTAAATGATAGATAAGGTCTAAATGTTACTCTTGTTGCAAATTAGTTGCTTCAGTTTGTTTGCATATGTTAGGTCTCATTTTGGGTTATTCTGACATTGTTTGAAATCTGTACTGAACCCTTCATCATCCTTTTCCTCTTCTTTCTTCTTTCAGGAAAAGCTTTATCAATGGATTTTGAGACAACAAGAAGAAGGATCAAGAGTTCCTACAGTTGATATAATTGCCTATTTGCAGGTTATTAAGCTTTAATAATTTTCTTGTTATTTTTGTTTTCTTCCTCTGATTGTTGAGCTTGTTGATATTTAAGTCAATTTTTTCTGTTATTGCATCACTTTTGGGAGTTATATATAGCTCAAGTTATTCAAATGTAAACAGTTAGTAATTTGCGAATTGTCTTTTAGTGGCCTGTGTTTTACCCTTTGATTCATATAGCTTATGTAACTTGTACAGAAAAGAGTTCACATGTTGATGAGTATGCAGCTTTATTTTCCCTTACAGCCGTTTTGTACTTTTGTTTCACAGTTATTTAAAAGGAATTTGACCAGCTAAGAATTCAGTTTGACCTTAAAAGTCATTACTAGGATGTATCTTGTAACTTACTATTACTGTATCTTGGGGTGCTCAACTTAGATTGTTAGTGGTTTTGGGTTCTGATATTAATTTTGCATCCACCACCTATTTAGTGAACTAGGCCACTTATTCTGACCTGTTTCATAGTTTTAAAGATCCTCAAGGGTATGATGAACTGTAGAGGATGATATCTATAGAAATTGATTTGCCTTTCAAATAGGATGCCCCTAGGGTTTAATTACTCCCTCAATACCAAAATGAGTGTCTACTTTTCTTTTTGGCTAGTTAGTTATGTAAAAATTACCAACAATATTCCCAAGACAAGTTAGTTGATTTTGTAGCCGTGTGCTATATGAATATGTAATTTCCTCAGGTATAGAACTCTTTCCAGGAAACCTTCCATTAGCAGAAGAAAATAAATGTCTTTTTGCCGTTGGTCTATATATAATATATACTTGTAAATGGTGTCTAATGAGCTTGCATAGGACCACTAACCTTTTCAAGTTATTGTGTTGTAGAATGAGCTTGACTATGGAGCCGAGGAGCCCCCGATGTCACCCAGGATACCGTTTCAACAGCAGAATTCCCAAACTGCATCACATTCAGATGTCTCGGTTGCTTCTAATCCATCTATTTGTACCATTGGAGGGCAAGGAGTCCGATCCGGGCATTCTGATCAACAAGCTAAAAACAACGTTTTCTCCAATGCTCTCTCCAGTCCTGTTCGCCGGAGCCTTCAGCACTATCACTTGACACAAGGCACTACTCCTCGAAGCAACGACGCCAACTATCTTCATAACCAAAACAGGGATACCAATTCCCCTAGCTCGAACGATACTCTCATGGACATGCATGCAGATAGTCCCAGTCATGATTTCCCTTACTGAACATTAGTCTTGGAAGTGACAAGGAAGAAAAGAAGAAAGAAAAAAAATGATTGTAAAGGTTGTCCTGATGATTGAACAATGTCTGGCAGGAGTGTTGTAATTCTGTCAAATTTAATGGACAAGTGTTGGTTGAAAAGAAGATAAAATCACTGGCTTATTGTGTTTGAAATTAAGTATACCTTGTGAAGTTTGAGGAATTTTAGTTGTATGCAAAGAGATGGTCAATTATGCCTTATTTTAGAATCTGTTGTCTCTGAATTCATTAGCAAGGCAATTGTTACATTTATCTAAGGATTAGAAAATATTAATGATTTTCATGGCTATGGGAAGGGGAGGTGAACCATCCAAACTTGATATGGGAATTGTTGAGATTTGAGATAGATTTAAAGAAACCAATCATTTCACGAATTAACATTCATACACGTCCTAATGATTTTTGTGGGTGCAGAGTGGTTATCCGAGGTCATAGGAAGACGGTTAGTCCCCTTGAGCCCTCAGGTTCCAGTCTCCCTTGAGGGGTGTTGGTATTCTCAATAAAAAAAAGGTTGCAAGCACAAACAAAATGTAATAATGTCATAATCTTTATACATCACTCAATCTAATACACATAAATACATATACAAATCAAAATTGTAAGTATAGATAAAGATGTAAAAGTGTCATAATCTTTATACATCACTCAACCTAATACACATGAATGCATATACAAATGCAGAGCTCCTCTTCAAAAAATGCTCAAAAACCAGACACAAAACCATGTTCCATACAAATTACACAAAGCACAAAAAGGATGTGTACATTTACCTACCCTCCACTGAAGTATTGGACCAAGACAACGTAGAATTCAGGGAATTCCGAATGTCGCTAAACGTTGGATGTGACGAGTATCCAAAACTTAGACTACTGTCGAAAACCATGTTCTTGGACTTCAACTTTCGCAGCAAATACTTATCATCCATCTCCTCACTCTCCGAGTCGTATGCTTCACTCTTTCCCTCCAAAAACTTCACAACTTGCCTCATGTTTGGTCGGGCACTAGGGTCGGGGTATGCACACAACAATCCTAACTGAAGAACCAGCTCAGCTTCATCCTCATCAAACCCCGTTATATACCTCACTCGTTGGTCAATGGCATCCACGAGTTGATGATTTGGAGCCATGAATTGCCACAACCATTCAACCAAAGGCGGCTTCCCTTCCTCTATGGACCTCCTAGAGCACATCACTTCTAAGATCAAAACCCCGAAACCAAACACATCTGTTTGTGCAGATGCACGCCCTGTCCTAATCACTTCTGGAGCCAGATACCCGACTGTCCCAACTATGCGAGTGGTGCTGGCAACTTGCCCGTGATTGTGCATCCTGGCTAACCCGAAATCCCCGAGCCTCCCGTTCATATCCCGGTCAAGCAAAACGTTGCTGGCCTTGATGTCCCTGTGGAGAACCCTGGCTTCCCATCCCTCGTGCAAGTACAGGACCGCTGAAGCCACGTCTTTTAGAATCCTCATTCTGTCCTCGAAGCTTAACGTCTTACTCTCATCGTGACATTCGAACAATCTCTTATCCAAACTCCCGTTTTCCATGTAATCATACACCAACATAAAGCTCCCCTTCTCTCGCTTGCACCAGCCTCTCAAACCCACTAAGCTCCGATGCTTCAGCCTCCCTAGGCTCGAAACTTCCGCCAAGAACTCCCTCAACCCTTCGTCGTTTTCATGAGAAATGCGCTTCACTGCAACTTCCACCCCTCCCAAGACACCCTTGTAGACCTTCCCGTTCCCTCCAATTCCAATCACGTAATCCTCAGAGAATCCCTTTGTTGCAGCTTCGATTTCTTGGTACGTTATCCGATGGGGCCAGTACTCCAATTCCCACTCCTCCATATCCGCCATCTCCCTCGCTCTCCTCCTCTTCCTCTGGAGGAAAACCAGAGTGAAAAACACACAAACCACAATTACAATCAAGCCTCCAACGGTAATTCCAGCGATAAATCCTTTGGATTCGAAAAGGGAAGCCTTTGGAAGCACAAATGAAGGCAACCCAGTAGTGACCAGCTCTTCACTCAGTGAAAAATTGGAATTACTAAAGCTCCAAGCTAAAATCCTATGAGTCTCCACCAAAGCACCAGTGGCTGCAGTGAACCCAACATACATAAAATCCTCAAAAACCACAGAGAGATCAAGAGAAACATTCAAAAGCGGCCTACTCGGCTTCCGAGTCCCCGCTGGAGCCATAGTAACATTCACAACAGAATCAGAGTAGTCAATCCAGACCTGGTAGTTTCTCCCATTGTTCAGAGGCAATTCGTCGAACACCTTATCTGCACCACCGTCAGGCCAAAAACCAGCCGTCTGGGAGGCCACAGACGTAAGCGAATTCACATCCACACCCACATGATTGTTATTGATGTCATTGAATTCTTGATTCGCGAACACATCGAACTCCACCCCGAAGACGTGGTTTCTGGAATCGCCATTATTGGTGAAATTGAAGAGACCCAGATGCTGAGCCGAGCTCGCACCCTCGATGCCGAAAAAGGGGAGGAAGAGGAAGACGATTCCGTGGCCGGAAAGAGTGTTCTTGAAAGGAGCCATGGAGAAGAAAAGCCCAAATTCTGTAGTTGTGGAAGGAGGGTATGAACACAGTGGTAGCACAAGAAGCTCCAAATATGTATGTCCATGTCCTCTTATCCAAATGATCATTAATGTAATATATGTTACTGCTTAGATAGTAGTTAAGAACAACACACAAACAGTAACAAAATAAACTCAGTTTTAGATGTTTCATATTGTGTTTAATAATAGAAAGAAAGATCCATAAAGATTGAATTTGGAATTTTGGGTTTTGTTTGTAATACCTTGCACAGACAATGAGTTGTATGACAGACCCAAAGAGGAGAAAGGTACAGTTGAAGGCAAGACCCACAGCTTTCCAGTAAGGACCCAGCAACCCATCAAGCACCTC
>JAYMTK010002645.1:0-13484 GCA_036897405.1 Pelargonium myrrhifolium | reverse complement strand
AAAAGAAAGTGGACACTCATTTTGGGACAAAAATGCATTTGAAACAAGACACTCATTTTGGGACGGAGGGAGTACTAAAACATACGTTTATACATATGAGTCGCGCGTTGACATAAGACATTGGTTACGTCCCTAAATGACTTTTCACATAATCTCTGAGAAATAGGATCTAGTTTTGGCGATCCAAAACTTCATAATGAATCTTTACCGGATCTATCCAAGAGTCATTACTATTGGCAGTATCAACATCTTATTTAGATTATGAAGTGTCAAAGTATAGATAATTAGATAAATCAGTTTACATCCCTTGATTTAAGGGATTTAGTTAAAGACAGTTTCAGGTAGTTTTTTGATAGATTTCAGATAACAGTTTTTTTTTTCAGTTTTTCTTGTCAGATTTGTTTCCCTGTTGTAAACTGGTATATAAGGATGTTTATTACTACCTTAATCTCAAAATAAGTGCCCTCCTTTCTATTTTTAGAAAAATCAAGAAAAAAATTAGCAAGTGTCACAGTTTCTTTTCTATCCCATGCTTATGTGTTGTAACAAACTTCAGACATACTAACCAACTTTTTATAGTGAACACTATTAGTAATTCATACGTAACTAACTTCCTAAAAATAAAACAAAGATACTTATTTTGGGACGAAGGGAGTATCAATTAACAATGATAGAAAGATTAAGAATTCCTAGTATAATCTGTCATTCAGAACATAAAATTTTGGTTAAAAAAGTTATTGAAACAAAAGATCTGAAGTATATGATTAACTCATCAAACTCTAACTTCTAACAAAGCAAACTAGACAAGCTATAGCAATTAGAAATCCAGGTAACTTAGATAACCAACTAACAGTTAACCCTTGCGAAAGGGAGTAATGCAGATTGAATAAGAACAGTCAGGTAAATTAAGTTTCTATTTGTTAATGATAAATCTTAGTTGTAGATATTCATCTTAATCTCTACCGCTGTGATAAGCTGAAACTCTATTGTTGTGATTAAGTTAAGCTCTCCAGGATAGCTATCTATAGGATTAGCCTCATCATCTTGTACTTATCTCTATGTAAATCTCTATTGCTATAAATATACACAACAACTCACCATCTAAACACAGGAGAGAATTCATAAAACTCTTTGATTTTCTTACCCTATATCTTTTTCAAGATCTGAACATGGGACTAACTCTACCTACCAATAATGACATAGTAAGATCTGAATGTATGAAAGAAAACAATATACACAAGCTCGTAAATTATCTACAATACCATTTCTTCATTCCCGTGCTTCGGAAATCTAAGTACACCAGGCTGGCTTGTACTATTTGAGGCTTGGCAATCATGGGTTCCTTCTTGACAAAGTTGAACATCAAGCCATGACTCTTTCACCTTAAAGAAACATCAAACGGGGTAAAGATCCTAGCCAAATACAGAGATCTAAGAAGAGTTTGACATATATATTGCAGCACACATCTACCTGTTGGGGTAATAATGGATTTTCCAAGAAGGAATACTCTCTAATGTTGATTCCAGGGCCAAATTCCTCCTCCGGCATTTCTTTCAGCATGACATTTACCTATAGAGCAGCCCACATGCGTTGAAATTATATAATAATCAGAAAGGGAAAAAAAAAAGGTGACATGTAATTTATTTAAGATCATGAATTAATTAAACAGCCAGCAGGCATGCTGAATTATAACCATGATGCTTCAATACAATATAGAAGACATACAAAGCAAAGTAAAATACTAGTGATTAAACATAGCTGAAGACCAAGATAATGGGCTGTATTTCTATTCTATCCTAGATTTGAATGGTAACGAGACAAACCCTCTTTTACAAACACAATATTGGCATTATTCTGAAAGCAACATTAACTAGAGCATCCAATTAAGTAATGGATTAGGGTGGATAATGTCAATAGTGGTATTTCACTGCAAACAAATACTCAGTGCCAAATTTTACCCCATGAACCCATCAAGGGCTACCTTATGAAAACCATCCCTGCATCCGAGTCAACAGATTATCCACCTCACTTATATAACGAAGGAGATGATACGAGAATTGAATGGCTAGGTCATGCAGCAGAAACTAACAATCTCATCTTGGTTCCATCTAAATCGCCATCCTCCCAACTTCCCACAACGAGTGGGCCCCAGCAATTCAAAACAACTGCACATGTCAAGTCGGTAACGATTCCCAACTCTAACCTATTGTGAACTGGAACGCATGCACTGGCAGCCCAGCTTCAGCCTCTCACCATCAATGACCCACTTTACCGGAACAATCAACATCCCACCAACCTCAAACCAAATCAAAAACTAATGTCACGAGTTCCAAATTTCCGACCCCATATTCCATAAACTATCTCTCAAAAGTCAAAGACATCGAATATTCAAGAAAACACACACACACACACACACACACATACACAAAACACTTACAATGCAAACCCTAAAAAGCCTACCCAAGTCACCGGTACCAGCAGACAAACCTGCCCACATCGGACCCCAAAACAACCAAAACTTCTCACAAGCTCAACTCACGTGGGACTTGTGCAAAAAGCTAGGTGACTGCTCATAGGAACCCAAAGCAACAATGATAGAGGAAGTAATGCTACTCAATGTGGAAGGTTTCTAATCAGCCTTCCAGAGGGTGTATGCTCGAGCAACTCGTAGCCAGCCAAATGAAGTTACTCTTATGGAATGTTAGTGGCTGTAATTCCCCATCTAAGCAGCAGCAGATCTCCAACCTCATCACAACTCAGAAGCCCGATATCATTTTTTTACAAGAATCTAAAATTCTACAAGACTGGCAGCCCCCCATTTGTTCTCTCTGGCCACCTCAGAATGTCCTAAGCAGGGTATCGCCTTCGCTTGGGAGATCGGGAGCCATCATTAGTATATGAAACTTAGACAGAGATGCTTCATCGCAACATGGTTTCTCTGGCTCGCTCACAACCAAGCCGTCTTAAACCACTCGGTGGAATCTCCGGACATCACCTTCGCCAAAATAGCAAGCCTCAGCTTCTCGTTCGCCAACCTACTCTCATCCGCCCCCACCCAACTACCATGCCTTTTATTTTGTTGCTGGTGTTTGTTAAGGCTTCTCTTCTTGCCTAAGCCTAACAGTGCATAATGTAATTTTGGTGTTTGTACTTTTATCCCATCTCGGGAAGTTTAATACAAAGTACTAATTGCTAATAAAAAAATAATAAATAACACAAATTATCCACCCCATTGCCCAGAGAAATCTGGAGGCCAGCTTGTACTTCCTTGTTACTCTACTACTAGCTGGCAATAACCTACCTTCAAACTCTAATAAGTACGAGCACCATGAAACTTTTACAAATTCAAGTTTGTAAAACTTATAGTTTGTCTATATTAGCAAATCTGATATGTTAAATGACCTGTTAATTGATTTACTCACTTTAGGTCTTAGGTTAAGTGATCTGATAATTGACATGATTTAACTTCAAGAGGTGAATATAGAACGCCTTTTACCCCTTCCATTTAGTACTAAATTACTAATTAATATGAATTCTAGTAGATTTTAGATAAATTAGATGCTTCTATAGGTATCCATTAGCCAACATTAAACAAACAAAAAATTTCATATGATGTTGCACATTAAGATAACAAATATGATCATTGTAAAATAAGGTATCAACCAAAAAGTACCTCAAATACATGATCCAAAGGGCAAAGAAAAGGTTGTCTAGTCAAAGAACCCACCAACGTCCCCGGGTGTGGGAACCATAGCCTATCCAACCTGCACCATAGTGGAGGCATGACCTGAAAATTGCACATAAGGTAACGAAAAATGGAAAATACCGTGAAAAATAGCTATAATTATAAGAGAGATAACAGAAATAGATGGCTTGCAGTTATAATGGCTTCACCTTAGAGATACACATTGTTTACTATTACTTTTATTGTCCATAGGTGATCTTCTACTTATATTCTTCTCCTCCACTCCATCATCTCCTTGTTATATCGTGTTGTATCATGTGTTTTTTTGTTGCAACTTACTATGCACAACTAGTTTCACCAAAGACATCTGGGATGGACATTATACAACAATACATAATAAAATTTGCGGCCCAATCCACGAGGCTCCCACTATTATGGGGTTTGGGAAAGTCATTTATGTATGCAACCTTATTGTTGCACCAAACCTATGACCTCAAGATCATAAAACAACTTTTCCGTTGCGTCATTGCTCACCCTCTCCGTAAAGCATAATGAAAACCTTAAATTATTTACATTTAGATGATCACATTCACCGAGAATTTTTGAAACCTATTTTTATAGTCGTTTTATAGCAAAATAATTGTTTTTTTTATTCTTTTAAATCCTATATCCAATAGTTATTAGATTAAAGACATTTTTTTAAATAATAATAAAAAGTTGTCCTTCCAAATAGATAAATAAAAAGTCAAAAATAATCTTGAATGCATTGACTAAAGAAGAAGCGAGGTCAAACAACAGCGTACTAGTTTCAGATATGACCGGTACACTACCACACCCATAGCGTAACTTCTAGTTTGAGTAAATAATTATAAAGCCATGAGAACTATGTATGATTATCAATTTACACACATTTTGAGGGAAGATTGGACTGTATGTAATTTCCAAAAAAAAACTTGCACCCTCGTGATTATGTTTCCCTCCATCTTGGTTAGGAAATTAGAATAAAAATATACAGTAAGACTCTTCGACAAGATGGCAAACTTTTAAAGTTTAGGCAAGATGGCAATCTTGGTTGGTAATGCAAATTTCAAACGAGATTAATTTTGAATCTTTCATTTAACACTGTGACAAACATTATCCCTTTCTCTAAAGTACATAATTCCAGCTTCCATGTATTAATGCAAGATATGTAGCACAGAAAATGAAAACATAAGATATTAAGATAACTATTTAAAAGGTTTCTTACCAGGGTACGATTCAACAATGAAGCGATTGCTAGTGCTGTCCTTATTTGTTTAATCTGACCAGTCATTCAACAAAATTATGAGATGCAACACTGAAGCATTAAAAAAATGACACAAGTTTGTGTGATAAAGGTTTATGAATGCATACTTGGTAATTAATTAGAGAAAAGTGTGACTCGATATTATGCCTTCCATCTAATAACAAGTTCTTTGGAACTGACGGCTTAAACGACAAGAAACCTCCTGCACATGTTCCCCAAAGAAATTAAAATGTGGCAATATTATAGGTAGATAATAATCTTCAAAACATTAGCAAATCAGATTGTATGATGCTCACTTCTATATGCCCAAATCTGAAGTTCTAAACAGGTTGCCCTGAAAGAGTTATATTTGAGACAATGGTACCACGTCTAAGAAGACATTCTGTCAACAAATATGTGCTATCGTGATTGATAGAGTCACTACAATTGTACTTTAAGCTTTATGCCAATTTATTGGGTTATAAGTAGTAATAATTTGTGGACAAGGACAGTTGTGTTCATCAACAGATAATATTTAGCAGATGAGTTCTTTTCTTTCATATTTATTCAATGTGGGACTTTATTTCACCCACTTTAACAGAGTCCAGTTGAGTTTATTGGACTTTTTAGCTGCATTTAGGTTTTCATGTTGTGCTTTAATAATAAAAATCCTATATAAGAGTTGGCTTTAAAATAGGATTACAGAAATCCATATGAAAAATTTCTATGTTTGGATCAACAACATGAAACTTTGAACTTGGGAGTTCAAATGCCTCTATATCAAACTAACATTCCACATTTGACAGTTAATTGAAAAGATAAATCATCTATTCATTCCGACAATCTAACAAACTGGTAAACAATAACAACTGAACTCCAGCAATGATCTCATAAATGCTAAATAAGTTTTATCAATATAAGTCGAATTTCAAAAATTCCAAACATTAAATTTCATCTGTTTAGTAAGTAGTCTCATCCAGAACTATAAATCCCATCATCTCATAAATTCTCTTATAAAGCAATGTCTGAGTTGATCAATAATATTTGATTAAGTTTATTGTCTGTCAATGTGTAGTTTCGTGAGCAGCCAATATATTTTTTCACTCCTCAAGTAAACTCTCCAGCAACAACACTCTACTTACGAACTCATGAATCACCAAAACCATATATCTTCCATCCATTTTCATCAGTCAAAAGCCCTAGAAAACTATCCTTAATATCTTAAAGTTAACTATAATAGCTGTAATTTACTTTTATATTATGTTCAAGAATGAAGTTCTCAATTTTATTCAATAGTGGGATATATACATGAAGAACAGCAGAATGTGTCTATTGTCTAAAGGTAATCTGAAAATGCAAGAGAAAGCCATTTCATATACAATGAGGTATGGTGTTGAGACTTAAGAACTAAAGGGGAACACTAGTGCGGCTTGCAATTTGGAATGAGAAGGCACCCACATAAGATAGAAATAAGAATATAGGTAACTAACTTCGAGTAACGAAGTCATGATTAGGATCAATGACAAAGAACCAAGTGCAGGGATGTTCATCAATTGGGTTGGACCGAATTTTCGGACAAATTCGGACCGGACCAAATCCATTCGGTCTGGATTCGGTCTGGACTGAATTCTTATTTTATTTATTTTTTCTTGTATAAAACTAATTATTAAAATTATTTTAATGCTCTAGAAATAATTCACATTATTTATCATTGCTTTCATTTAAATTCCACATATTTTATATTTTTCAAAAAAATTTCCGTTGAAAATCCATTTTTTACTTTTTTTCCCAAACTTGTGGTCCAACTGGTCCGGTCTTCTGTCCTAGAAATTTCAAAATTTCGGTCTGGTCCGGGTTTGGACCGATGCACACCTCTTACCGAGTGGCAGAAACAAACAAGGATTATATGCACACACAAACAAGGGGAAAAATAATAAGTAGAGAACAGGAAAATAGATTGGTAGGTACTGGATATTAGCATCTAAATCCTTGAAGATTGACCAAAACAATTTGTTTACAGAATGAGCAGTTGTGATAATGATATGTTCACCAACCATAGATTTACCTGATACATCATAATATTCTGGAGGATCATAGAAAAGCTTTCCTTCCCGCAGTCGATGACGCTTTCCTTCAGTACCTGCATACTGAAACGTGGTATGTACTGCATATGGTTCCAATCTGAGTTGTTGATACATAGCCTGCCAATATAGATGTCTCAGTACATTCTTGATATGTAACAAGGATCATAAGTTTCACAGTGAAATTGCTTTAAACATGATCTATCTACCGAGCTCCATTATCCATTACATGTTGAAACAAAATGAGACCATGCTATCATGGCAAAACCAAAAGGGCACATATAAATAAATCCTACCTGGACAAAATAAGTATGTCCACTACAGAATATACTAGCTGGCAAGATTCCAAACTTGAGATTCCCATCAAAAGCATATACAAGTCCACTTTCCTCATCAACTGATGGTCCTAACTGTTTGCGCACAAGCTCATTGAACCCATTTTGATCCCATATAGAGTCATCAGCTAAAAGCATATCCTTCCATACTTTAGCTAGTTTCTTTGCAGAATCGGTTGGCCGCTAGTGGAAAATTCCGATATTATAAGCACCATCAACTGTTGGAGGTAAAGAAATCATGTCATTCGTATTGTTTATAAAGAGCCTGGGTTCTGAATAGATTGAAGTTGATAAATAGGTAAAATAGTTATTTGAATAAAGAAACAATACAAAACTTAGGCATCCCAACAACAAAGTAATTATGACAGGTTCTATTTAAATTAAAATGAATGATCGAGGTGCGAGCTGGACTACACTCTCCCTTGCATGCAAGCCCCAGATACTGGAATGGGCTCTGCATGTGAATCCTACACAGGCATGGGGGCAAACAGGAAGGTCAGGAACCCGCCCCAAGTAAGCCCACCAACACTCCCCTCATGTGCAGGCCCTTGATACTTGTAATGGGCTCTGCACGTGGATCACAGTCACAAACCCTTGAATAAGTTCAATGAAACCATGCTCTGATACCATGTTATAAAGAGAGTGGGAGAAAATAGGCAGCAGAAAGTAGAAAACGTTTAAATAGTTGATCAACACATTTATAGACTATACAATAAGACGAAACACCCTCCCTTTTACTGAACTACTCATTCATAATAGATAACACAGATACAAAATACAACTATGTCAACTAGAGATCCCTTTTGAGTTTTCATTGCCGTCGGGACATAACCAAGATAAACTTCTGTTCTAGATCTCAATCCTTGCAAATAAATGTCATTTGGAGGAAACAAGAACCATGAAAATATATAGGTATCAATTTTCTGATTTTACAATAAATTTAGGCCTCTTGAAGATTTCAGTCCCTCAGGAATCAGAACTTCTTCTTCCTTCCTTAAATTACATAATACCATTCCATTTCCCACCCAAAAATTCTTCCCAGTTATTCTTCAATAACACTAAATCTGAAGGGAATATACTCATGAATCTTTTGCCAACATTAAGTGAAAAAAAAAATTAATGGAAAAGCTGTTCTAGGATAATGGTGATAACAGTGTTAGACAATATTTTAGATATTTGACCTTGGCAACATATGAAGATGTGTCAAGATGGAACTAACACACCAATTGCCAAGAGAAGATCAAAAGAGTTAGTAATAGAAAAATATAGTAGATCTAATTTTTTATTTAATCTTCACCTTGTTGCCAAGTAGCCAACCTGTCATCAACTACTGTCGGTATAACTTGGTCACTTGAAGTTAGAACATCTGCTGCAGGATATCGAGCAAGATAAGGAAGAGGATTCTGTTCAAACATGGAAGACAAAAGTACAATAAGGTTTCACCGGTAACATAATCCAGCAGGTTTGCAAAAAGGATGATGAAAATAATAGAAAGTTCTTTCAACCCGTACTTATAAGTTATAACAACTATATACAGGTAAGGTTTCACTAGTAACAAACTAACAGTCTCCAATATATTTTAGCAAAAAGGATTGCAAATATAATAGAAAAGCCAATAAATTTTTTTATTCAGGAAATGAAAATAACATCAAGCTGATACGGGCAAGATACCGATATATGTCTTTTAATTGAGACTGAAATATGCAGCAGTTCTTGCCAAAACCTAGCTTCAATGTACTTAAAAAGTTCTACGTGGAATTAATTCAGTGAAACTACTGAAAGGCAGTGGCCTCATCGAAAATTATATGTTATGAAGATCAGCTCAAGGGAAGGGCCTTTTATGTAGAGCCTATACTTACAAAATACAATGATTAATAATGGGATATTGCAAATATGATGTTAGCGAAATGCAGGCAACAATGTCAGAAGAAGAGCATAAACAAGTACCTTTAACCAAACCATGTCTGTATCGCACATCAATAACTCATACCCGAAAGGGAGGATTGCATCTATGAGGATAACTTTTTCTCTCCCCATTTTATGAAATGTTGGTGTGCCCCATCCAACATCTACAGTACTCATATGGCTACCCATGTCAAAAACTGGAACACCCCGCCAATACAAGGCCTCCAATAGTTTGGTGTCCATTGCACCTGTAACAACATTGAAGAACTCCATTGAAGGTAGTTTGTTTGCAGTGATATAAGATGTGAAGATTACAGGGTAAAAGACTAAAAGTATCAGATAATAGAAAAGTGAATAAAAAATGTAATAAAACAATAAAGCATAAATTAGCATACCAACAAGAAGATTAGAAAGTCCGAGATCAGTCAAGTGTTTAACCCAAGTGAGGATAAAATCCATGAATGCATAGTTACCAAAGGTGACTATGATGACGTTATCTTTCACCCTTTGCTGAACAAGTTCTTTAGTCAATCGAAAAGTCTTCAAGGGTGGTAATTTTGAATTGCGTGGGGGAGCCTCCCAAATAGGTCTTGCTTGTGTGCTTGTCAACTGCTTTGAAGGTGGCGGTATCCCACCCATTGTTGTTAGTTGAGAAGTATTGGGTGATTGTTCCATAAGAGGAGAAGCTTCATCTGAATTTAAAAATGTACATAAAAAAATTGTAAATGGAGATAAATAAATCCCAACATCAAATAACAAAACAAAAAAAAAAAAAAAAAAAGAGAGAGAAAAAAATTTTAAATTTCAAAACAACAAGTTTGAAAAAATTGAGGCAAGTATTATAGCAAGAACAAAAATGAAGTAAATAGTTGTGATGCGCAATTTGATGTAAGGACGTTTCACTAGCTATGGCTCTCTCCTTCATTCATGAGAGCTGGAGAAATAAGCAAGGGTACTCAATGCAGTTGGGTTTGGTCTTTTCTTTTGCCCGAGTGAATGGTTGTAGCAAGTATCTGATGAACCAGTCTTGCGTCAATCAAATTACCGGACTAATTCTGATTGTTATTATCCTGAACATCTCTATATTATGATCACTTCGTCTTATTCAGAGTAGTTATAGACTATAGTATGGATCATTTGGGGTAGGAGCAGCTATTCCGCTACGGGTATGCATGTGTCTTTCTTACTATTATTTTTATTTCTTATCTAATTAAGTCTAGCTATTATGGACATGTATTTTTTTTCTATTACAGGTATGGTATGATTGCTAGTAGTTCGGGTATTACCATTTAACCTTTGTAGGTCGTATGAATATAACAAAATATTCCAGGTATTCTCCCTTTGGGGTGCATAGCTTTTAATTTCTTAAAAAATAAACTGCTTGACCTGAATCAAGGAATTTGATTCTTCATCATTCTTCTTTACTACATAATCATAATGTATGGCAGAACGTAAAGCTTGAATATATTCAATTGGGCAAAAAAAAAAAACTACCTCTTTTCTGACAAAGAAAATTACTTCTTTTGTAGGTTTAAGGTTGACTAACTAAGGTTTACATAAAGGTTGCAGGGTTTGAACCACTAAATTTTAAGTTTTTTGGATCTACCAAACTGAATTATCTGAGCGGTCTTTACTACAGTCTATCATATCAGTATCATCTATAATTGTATATCTATCGAGAATAATCTTGCTATGCATTTAATTTCAGCCAACTTCCTATCTGAATCCTTTCTTTTCTCTCGTCTTCTGTTTGACACTTTCTGTTCCATATAGTTCCAGAATTTAGTAACAAAGTGCAATCACTTTACATAAAACAAATGTATCTGTTGTTCTCTTTTCTCCGGAAAATATATGGCCTTTGCTTTAGCTGAGTAAGATACTTAGCATTATAAATCTTCTAGTAATTATAATAATTAGCGGTATTCGACATGAATAGAATAGATGAGCATAACAAGGGAAAGGGACGAAGACCAATACCAAGAATACTCGTACTACTTTTCTGCGGATAAAGCGGGGCATAAAGAATCAGAATAGTAATACCAAGAAGGGACCTTATAATAGTAATTTGAAGAACATTATTGAAGGAGAAAAGAAATGGAGCCAGAAACTCTCCTAATAAACCATTCTAATCCATGGGAAGAATTTAACAATGCAAGACACACTTTCGTGAAAACAAAGAACACACCAACCTTAACCAGAGAAAGTCAACTAACTTGAAGTAGATACAGTCAAAATTCACATTGTACTCGCTAATTTGAACTTGATACAAACCAATCACATGAAAATTCAGTGTCATCAGCTAATTCGAAGCTCATACAGTCAAATCACATCAAAATTCACATAGCACTCAGCTAATTTGAAGTTGAAACAATCCAATCACAACAAAATTCACAGGAAGGTCAGCTAATTTGAAGTTATTCAATCCAACCACATAAAAAAAATCACAGAGTTGTAGAGGAATAAGAGAGACGTACGCGAGAGAGAAGTAGTGGTCGGAGGAGTAGAGGAGAGCCATTGAGCAGAGTGAGCAGCAGGAGAGTAAATGGCGGAGAAGACGTAGAAGGAGGAAAATAGTATGCCAATGACGACAGTACCGTAGATCGTCAAGAACAGTGGCTTCGTGTTGGCTACTTCCTGGAACGCATTTCTCCACCCCACACCCATTTCTTCTTCTTCTACTACTACTGATTCTGATACTGATTTCGAAAAATTATGCCCTAATTTGATTTGAACATCGTTCCTCCCCAAATTGACTCCCTGTCCTGAAGAACAAAAACCCTAAATCTGCTATCTAAAAAATGTATCTCAGAATTTGATGGAATCATCGCAATTTTCAACGAAAATTTTAAAACTAATTAGTTGACTATCTCTAATTAGAGTAGAATACTAATAAATATAGTAATTTTTTATTGATTCCTGATCTGTTGTCTGTATCAGATCAGATCCATTCACGTCCTCTCTGCTCTGCTACTACTAAACCACCATTGTTGACTCTCTCTCACAAACACTCACATCTACGGGTGGTAATGTTGTAAATTTCTTCTTATTATTTGGATGCCTCACTAATTCATGCCTAACTATTTTTTTGAAATTGAAAGAATATTTTAATTTTGAGACAAAAATGTTAATATGTAAGATAAATAGTACATTTATTTTGAAAGGGAGATGATAATATGTTAAAAAGTGAATCGATTCGATCTTGTAACCGTTTTGATGGATCTTTTAGGAAAAAGCATCCGGCCGGATCTAGTTTATGTGTATGGATTGTGTCTCAACCACTAATATTTGGTTTGACACTCTTTATTCTTTATGTATGGTGTGACTCGATTCGCTAACTCACCTTCGTTTGATGAAAATAGATTCGAGTTAATTTTGAAGTGAAATGAGAGGTCAAGACTGAGAGTCGAAAAGACGCGAAATGGAGACAGTAATGGTGGCTTAGTGTGTGTCTAACTTCAAACTCTAAAACTAAGTGTTAGGTTAGTTGTCTAGATTTTGACTTCTTTTTTAGTTTTTTCTTTCTTTCTTTTAAGAAACTAAAAGTTATTAGTAAGTTACAATTACTCACTACTAGTCTACTAGTTAGTTTTTTGAATTATGGATTGGATTCTTTAAGAAGATTTGTTCGACTCTGAATCAGTGGCGGAGCCAGCAACAATTTTAAGGGTAGGCAAAAAATTTATTCATTTACAATAAATTTAAAGCTTAATATTTTTGTATGTGATACTCGGTCATTTTCTTTATGCATTTCGAGATTATTTTTCAAAAAGCGATCTTAAAAACGTACCTTAAATTGATTAAGAGCTTAAATAAACCGTTCCAATAATAAATTTTTTTATTTTTCCTTTCTACAAAAGTTCTAATCCAAATTCAAAGAAAATAAGTTTTTTTTTAAATTTTTTTTATAAGTTACTTTTGTAATATATTTATTAATTGATGGTTTTCATTTCTTATTAAACATTTAAAAATAAATACAATTTATTACTAACTCTCGTATAGTACTCTATGCTATTTTCACAGTGTCTCTAATTAGATTTAGAATGAGAAATTGTTTTTTATTTTATTTATGGGATTTCAGTTAAGTTCAAAAAAAAAACTAAACTAAAACTGAAAAGAGTAAAATGGGCATCAATTGATTGATATAACCTTATATTTGTTGCAACTTAAATCAAGCCTATGAGGGTGATGACACTTCATTAAATTTCACTTATACC
>JAYMTK010002644.1:0-13489 GCA_036897405.1 Pelargonium myrrhifolium | reverse complement strand
ATTTGAAATCCCATGTTATAAGCATGTTTTGAATGCTATTGGATTTGACTCAAATCCAAATCCAAATTCTTTGAGTTTCCAAACACTTCATTTGGCTCAAATCCAACATTTCAAATGAAATGCTAGTTCTCAAACACACCATGAAAGTATTTAAATAGACTGAATTAAAGAATCAATTGCAAAGTACAATGACTTGGTGGTGAAGCAAAATATTTTAGTCTCGAGTCTCAGTATGTACTTGTGTAGGGCTGTATAGAACAATGAGGTATTTCGAAGGCCCATCTTATTGACTCAACATACTATATAGTCTATACTGTCAAGGTCACATTGTTTAAACAATAACATAGAAACTGGAAAGCTTATTGCTTTGCATAAGCTATGCTTTACAGTGGTGAACGCGGTGGATGGAGATCCACAAAGCCAGAGAGCACAGTCCGGTTTCTGTCTTTCACCTTCGTCTGGTATATGACCCTGCAACCAAAACAATTTTCAATTTTAGATGCATTTCAATGACCACTCCACAACAAATAGATGTTTCTACTAATGGCGTATAAGGAAATTATACCTCGAGCCTTCTAGCCACATTTCAGTAACTAAACTTTCGCCAGGATACAAATGTAAAAGGAATCGACCTGATATGTTTTTGACCATATTTGGGTCTCCCCTGCAGGTGCATTTGATGATCGCCCTAACTGCATACCCAAGCGTGCACAACCCGTGCAGTATTGGACGTGAAAATCTTCAACACATGACAAAACAAAATTAAATCAGGAAGGCTTAGGTGCATTTAAATACAAGTAAATTAACAATAGAGAATGTGACCATAACCGCAACAAGAAAATTCAAACCAGCAAAAGTCAATTCATAAAATCCCAAGAAAGAGCAGAATCATTTTCAGTACAGATTCGTTTCAAATGCTATGCATCCAATATAATTTCATAGGATGTTTTCAATCTTCAAACTAAAGGAACTAATTTCTAAAGGCACTTACTTTAAATAGAACTGATGTGTTCTTACGTTTAACATTAATCTGGATAGCAGTTAACTATGATATTCCCTGGCAAACTGGTTGGACCAATAGCCTGAGATTACAATTTTGTACAATACGAATGGGCTTTAATATTTGATAAAATGTATTATGCTACAAAAACACCATATGAGAAAAATGCACTTTTATATGACCCAGTTATCCCAATATGAAACACAAAGGTTAGAGAATAATTCAGTTTGGGATTAAGTAGAGTAGGAACCCTGCTATTTTTGCAAACATAGGATCTGAATGCAGAGGATTGTAGTCGCCAGATAGCCTGTATAGCAACGCCTGTAAAAGATTGTAAAAGAGTCAATATTCTACAGAAAATCTCAAGAAAAATAAATTCAGAGGCCTCAGATTATGCTGTAACAGGAATCATCCTTGGTTTAAATCAGTATTCACTGCCAAAGAAAACTTAAATGTAGCTTAATTATACACACACACACACACATTGGTATACAGTTAATTATATAGAATACAATAACTGAACATTAAAGCGCCGTATGAAGCAATGTATAATTGTATTTCCATCAACACCTCATAAAGGCTACCTGTGATGGTTGGGTGCAATCCTCAAATACCGCGAAAGGTTGGCCTTTCGGGATTTTTATAGCTGGAACCTGGTTGGTCGGATAGTTTGAGTAGGAAAATGGGCGAGATGATTTTGAAAAGCCACCAGCACCACGCAGAAAACCAGTCATTCTGCAGGATAAAGATCTTAGCTAAGTAAAAGAGACAATAATAGACCAGATTCTTTTTAGAAGAAAACACACCGATTCATGCATATTAATTCACCAGATTCTTTGTCATAACTTTTACTTTCCATCTCAAGAACAGCAGCTTTACCTGCAATAGATTGACAAAAAAAATAGTGCCAATGAGAGCATAGCTACCTTAGTTCAAAATAGAAATAAAATCAAACAAACACAAAATTGGTACGAAAACTATAAATGACATCACACACTCTTGAAATTTTATACTTCAAGTGTACATCTTATAGAGCAGAAGAGACTTTCATATCAATACATATCAGGAAACAAAATTATATTCTGCTTGTGAAAAGAGAGCAGAGATACCTAACTCATCTGTACTAACTTTACATGTAAGTTCACTTGAAACCCATTAACATACAATATGGAACGAGTTACTGGCATATAAACCTCAAACTAGGCCCCTTACTGCATGTATAAATGTTCTACTTGTTTGATTGAGTTAATAAAATGAAACAAACCTTTGTCATGCAATCCTGCTAAACTTACTTTATTTTGTATCTGCACTTAAAATTAAACAAGGATAAAAAAATTCAGCATAGCTTGAGGAAAACATATAAACAAATAGAAACAAACATCAAACACTCAATAGGGCAAGTGGTTGATTTCACTTGGTCCCTCGAGGTCTCAAGTTCAAGTTTCAGTGCTTGTACGCTTGCTGATAAATAAAAAATAGAAACAAACATCAACTTCAAGTCACGCAAAGGAAACTATCATCTTAGAAAACTTACCAAGATTAGATACTCTATATAATTTATTTAAGGCGGCATATGTATGAACGAGGCAAAATTATACTCAGTGACATAAGGCAATGCCAACATGCTCTACTGTTTAACACATTGGAAAATGGAATTACAGCTTCCTGGGGAACATTGAGACGACTTCTCACTAATAATTTTATCCATGTTGATTCCAAGTTAACTCTCCTCTCTTTATAAAATAATATCATCTTCCTCTTTATTAAACATATTATATTCAGCAAATGAAACTTCTTAGTTAACCACATTTGGCGTTCAGCGCCATCTGATATTGCCTATGGAGTGTGTTGTTTTTAGTCTATATCTCACTATTATCACATAGTAGCATGACTATCCCTTCACCTTAATATTGATTTGACTCTTAGTCATCAGTCGATCTTAATATTCTGAAACAGAACTGATTTGCACTGAATTGTATTAGGAAAATATTCAAAAAAATTCTTTTGATCAGAAGCCTTACACAACCACTAGAAGGAAATGGCTTATAGATTTCTATGTATTGTTGTCCATGCAAGAGAAGGCGTGGATCAAATCTGTTAAGAATAAAAAAACACCACAAAATCATTTTGTTCAGGTATGCTAGACAAAAACAAAATGAAGAGTTTATGATCTAGAAAACGTACATTAAATAGTATATGGATAAGAGATTGTATCTAATAGAACATTGGATAGCTTAAAAAAGCCTTTCCAAATCAAAATGGAAAATGAACCTTAGCAATTATAAGATGTATTGAGTGCTTACTCAAACCCTGGTAGATCATTACCATCTGGTGTAGATCCATGCGAAAAAAGAGCAGCAAATGTTGGCAACACCTAAGGAGCAGAACACCCAACCTTCGAGTTAAACCTTTGTATATGCAAACTACAAATTAAATATCACGAGAACATGCATGTCATCTTTCTTCTACATTAAAGTATTCCTCAGAAACTCAGATACCAAATGTAACAAAAGCATATATCATAGGAAAACAAAATGGGAGCACCATCCCTTCTTCCAATAATTGTTATATTATGCTGACTTAAATCATTGTTGTGCAATTTGTGGGAACATGAACCATTTATAAGATGTAAGACATAAATATTTATGACTGTTGTTCATCTCTGTATCTTGGGGATATTACACATTTTTCGAAGCATCACTTGAAATCTTTCAAGAATATATTGTATCCATCACATTTTTCAAGGGATTCATATGTATGTTGTAGATGAAATGCAAGGAAATTACAATTTCTATGGAGGAACATAAATGATTATCAAGAAAAATACTTGAAAACCGTGTGAGTGTGCATACACAGATAGACACATGCAAATGACATGTAACTCAAATATGTAAAAAATATGAGCCAGCTCTAAAACAGAACTCAAGTTTTAATAGACATCAAATACATCTCTTAACTACTTATAAGGCATTCAAGAGAATTTGACTATCCAGTTTCAGTTAATAAATGACTAGGTTCAAAGATGTACAGAAGCTTTGAAATTATGTTTTGCGCATGGTTTTCAGTTCAAAATTGGCCAGGGAGGGGAAGATTGTTTGTGACTAAATCTCAATATGGCCAACTTCACCATTTATGATCTATAGATTCATCAAATATCATATTATTTTGTGATCCATTTGAATATCCCAAGAGCTCAACCAATTTTCTAACAGTTAGCAATACGTCCCAAGTACTTATTGTGATGCCAAAATACGTCTCTTTACAAGGCATGATTGGTATCCTATTGAATGTCCTATAAATACATTTCTACTCTCTAGGTGGTTCAACTTCTACTTAACACAAAAAGTGATGATTCTTTCTTTGCATGTGAAATTACCTTATTACATTCGACATGTAAAGAAACTATTGTTTAAAAGTAGTTCTACACAAGCAGAGCTCATGATTCCAAACTCAAAGGTAATTAGAACCCTATTTACCCATTACCCCATTAAACCATACCCACAATTCCAATGTATCAAAATCATCGCCATCCATAAAAAAGAAGAGAATGGGACCAAAGCATATATGAAAAATCAGAAGGAGCAATCCCAACCTGAATGTGTTTCTGCCCATTTTCATGGTAAAGATACTTGAGCTCGTCAGGATCGACGGCATCTCGTCCGCATGCTCCGACACCCAGTGCATAAACTACTGCATCTCTGTCCCAAACCGCTCAGTTAGTTTTTTTTTTTTTTTTTGGTCCATAAAATCGAACAAAGAAGAGTTGAACTTATAACAAATTAAGCAGAGAATTGTCTGTACCGATCGGTGTAGGTGAAAGTGGTCTGTGCAACAAAAGGAGTGGAGGAGGAATCAGAAAGAGAGAATGAATACACAATACAATTTACAGAGAATTGAGAGAAGAAGCAATAACATAACATTTGGGATCACCTCAGGGAATCGATGGGAAAGTAGGAGCTCGGAATCGAAGGCTGACTTCTCAGCCATGATTATCAACTGAAACCACTTGCACTACCACTACTGTTTCAATCTAAGATTGTAAACCTCGTTTCCGACCAAATGGATATAAGAAACCCGTATTATACACTCGACTGAATCATATAGTCAACAAAATCAGGATTCCTATTCAATTATGACCATTTTTTTAATAATTATAAATGCTACTTTATAAATAAAAATTAGTAAAATGTTGTTCTATAATTTTTTTTTACCCAAAATGGTACTTGAAATTTTGTGTTTTAATGTAATTTAGTCACCGGACTTTCACTTGTTGAATCTAATTTGATCATTGAACTTTTTCTAAGCCTCCAAAACTTTCGTGTTTTATTTCAATTTGACTCATGAACTTTCGTGTTTTAATTCAATTTGACTCGTGAACTTTCATGTTTTAATCTAATTTGATCATTAAACTTTTTTGAGCCAAAATGGTTCATGAACTTTTAAATATTGACCCAATTTAATTTTGAACTTTTAAAACAAGTTTTAATAGCAAGAACTATTTTGGGTCACTATTTAAAAGTTCAAACACCATTTTGAGTCGATATTTAAAAATTTCGAGACCAAATTGGGTTAACAAAAAATTTAAGAACTAAATTAAATCCAAACACGAAAATTCATTAACCATTTTAGGTCAAAAAAAAAATAGTCCAAGAAGCAAATTGAAATCAAAGCACGAACGTTTATGACTAAATTAGGTCTTTTATCGTAAAAATTCAATGTGACAAATATATTCACCCCTGATTTTCTTTCTTAATTTTAGTTAGCATTGTACATTGTACATTTACTCTTGAATGCATATGTTGTAACAAATTGGAAAGACACTAAGATAATATTCACAATTCAATGAATTCATGCAATACTTGCTTCCTTAAAAAACACTAATTTTGAGGCAAAAGTACAGAAAGAAACATGAACTCATGATTGTTTCCTTGAGATATTTACCACTTCAGTGATCATATAAGCTTAGTCTCTAAACCATATAGGTGCCAAACCCCAAAGTGATTGGACCAACCAAATGCTGATCACAGCATGTGCACAAGGAAATCAAAATTTTCTTGGTTCTTTTAATACAAAATATTACAAGCCCATTACTATAATCCAACCTATAATATTTAAACATAGGAAATGCCAAGAAAACAAGTAACCTACAATAAATTAAATGCATGAACAGAATCGTTTATCTTCTAGGCAATCACATCCTATCTTCCCTCCTCCGCGGTGCACAGGTTATGATTTCATCAACCCGAAGAATCATTTCAGCAGCCTCAGTTGCAGAAAGCAACACAGCCTGCTTAA
Organism: Pelargonium myrrhifolium; assembly: GCA_036897405.1. NCBI lineage: Eukaryota > Viridiplantae > Streptophyta > Magnoliopsida > Geraniales > Geraniaceae > Pelargonium > Pelargonium myrrhifolium. The sequence goes on along the minus strand of JAYMTK010002644.1, from coordinate 7,194 downwards.
CCTTGAATGCTTCCGAGATCCCCAACTCTGCCATATCTCCCACCTGTGACAATCCATATGAACCCAAAGAGTAAGACGCTATGTAATGTAACTATCAATAATGAAATTAACACTTCCTACAAAAGACCATTAATTCCTTGGATGTATAAACATACATGTGTGAGTGTATTTCTATCTATAAAGCATTGCAATATATTCATCCAAATCAGCTCAACAAAAAGCAAGAATATAGTGCATGTAAGAAAATTAAATTTCTGTGCTTACAGATCCAGAGATGACATCAATCCCAGCATTACAAGCTTCTTTATGGTGCTCTGCACGAAGCTGAGCAATCAGTTCGGCACTGTCCAAACCAGCATTGTCGGCAATGGTTGTTGGAATGGATATAAGTGCTCGAGAGAATGCTTCAATGGCATGAGATTTCTTCCCAGGAGTCTTCCGGGCCAGTTCATCTACCTCCTTGGCCATCACCATCTCAGGCCACCCACCTCCTAGCAAAACCCTGCTGTCATTCACTGTCTGTGACAGCACACACAAAGCATCATGCAGAGACCTTTCAGCCTCATCAAGCACATGATGACTGCAAAGGAAACACAAAAGTAAATATAATGATTAAAGTAAATAAAAATGAAAAAATTACAGCACCAAAGCTGAAGCGATAAAGATATTTATACAACTATCTCACCAAGAAAAATAGGAAAAAAAGTTATAACAGAGGTAGTTACCTTGCACCTCTGAGTACTATAGTGCACGCCTGACCCAATTCAACACCAGAAAAATGTATCAGTTTATCCTCGCCTATCATGATTTCCTCAATAAGCTTGCAATGCCCAAGCTTTACAGACTCTGGATTGTCAAATGTTGATGCAATTTCACCACCAGTTACTAGAGCCAGCCGCTCAATACCATCAAAATCGGCATGCTCAATTGCGAGTATTCCAGCATCAGCAAAGAGTTCCTCTGGGAAATTGTAAATCAACTGTCTGTTTACAAAACAGTTTATCCCATGACTAATAATTTTTAGCACCTTTTCTCTCATTTTTTCCTTCTCAGCACCTTCAATCTCAGCAACTTTAGCCATTGAATCAACACGAACACGTGCCCCATAAATTTTCACTTTATCTGTATCCATTGCAGTATTTGCCACCAATATGTTTGCATTTTCAATGCGTTTCGGTTGTCCAACGCCAATTTTCTTGTCAAGAATGAATCTGTGGATCACATGTGTCTCTGGTTAGAAATACGACTTCACATATAATGCAACAAGATTTTCATGACAGGAAAACAAAACTAAATGCTACAGCATATGTTATACTTACGCCACTGACAATAACAATTATCTTTTATTATGCGGTACAAAGGACCAGTATGAACTTAAAGATGGAGATGATTTACTCAAACAAGTTTGCAAGACATTTCAATCACTTAAAAGTTAGAACTTAGCCTGAAGATTGGTCAAGTATAAAAGACATGCCAACTGTAACCCACCCTTCATCCAAAAAAGAATCCTTCAGAGATCCACCGGGCTTCTTAATAATTTGAATGGCCTCCAGGTTTGTACTGCCCTGCATTTCAAACAGCATTGTCAGTAAAAATAAAACAAAAACAATTAAGAAGGATAGCATACTAGACAGGAAATAAAAGTATAGAACAAACGATGACAGAATAAATACATTGTTATGTGGAAAAAACAATGTAATTTGGGCGCAAGGCGCAGCATATGACGCGCACCTTTTTAAAATAAAGTTAAAAAAAAAAAATTATCAGAAAGTAAAGTTTTAAAATTTAAATATCATAGAATCTATGATTTCATCCTCATCATCAAATGGTTAAAAGTTGTTTTGTTGTTGGATTACTCTTCAATGGCTGCTTTTATGTGGTCTTGCAATTGTGGATGAAGAATTTGAAATTGAAATTTTGGAAAGCAGAAAGTGCAGCCTTAAGGCTAAAGTATAGAAAGTTTGCAATGAAGTGCAGGCTAAAGCATATCTATATCTTATTAATAAGGATTTAACACACAAAAGAGGCAGAGACCACACATAGTAATCAGAGGATAGTGTATGCTTAGACAACTACATCATGTTTATCACTAACAACTACAGCGTAACAAGGCCATCGAGCATCCACAAATAAAAAGCAAATTGAAATATAATGTCCAATGCATAGAGTAGACAACAATCTGTAAACAGACGGATTCTTTTCTAAACATGGGCCATTAACCAAGAGCATTTTGAAACACTATCAACAAATCTACAAGCATTCAATGCAAAATACTGCATACCTTTAGTCTCATAACAGCGTCAACAGCCAATTTTCCAAAATGTTGTTTATCTTGTGAAAGAATTTTGGAGCTCAGAGTAGTCATTGCAATCTTCATCAAGTCAGACCGGAATTTCTCTGCATTATCAAGACAAGTCAAGCATTAGACCTAGACCAGGGCAAGTGCAGATTCATCTGGAATGATAAATCTCATTAGCTATTTGAATACATTAACACAGAACAAAAATAGCCCATTATACATGCACAATTGTCAGCTCATCACTGTCAACAGTCTATACAACAACAAAGGGATTTCTTTAACATATTGAATTATAAATAAAAAATCTGACTGAACATAATCGAGAAACTATACATGTTTGGCTAGGGATAAATCACTTAAAGAAAGTCAGCAAGACTAACGCTACCTAATTTTTCATAAATTAATTCGGTCATTGCCGACATGTGGAACCAATGTCCGCATCAACACCCGAAAAGTCAAACCGACATACAAGTCAAGAAGCGAATCTCACCCATGGAAGCTCATATGAGGGAGCTTGCCACATGGAGACCCTGCACAAGCAAACACCTCCAAGTGAACCCTCAGAAATTCACCAAAGGAAGAGGGACACCGCGGTGACATGTCTTAGCCACGGCACGGCGTGCGAACCTCGACGACAACGATGAATGCAATTCCGCCAAGCCTATCGTCCAAGCCAAGCCATGCTACCTCGCGAACTTCCTGCACACCTAACCTCACATCTCCATGCAACTTTGCAGTGGTGCGCTTCCTGGTCGTAGCAAGGAATGTTGTGTGCCTCAAGCTCACATGCGCTTCTCACTCCCGCATAGCCTATCTGTGTGCCTCGTCCTACGCAAGCACTCCAAGACCCTCGCACCTATCTGGAGCTCACAAGAACTCTCTCACCTCTCCTAGGCACACCAAGGCCTACACACCTTTACACCTCTCAAGAGAGCCCCCACACCTCTCCTAAGCTCCCACACGCTGCAAGGTCACAAAGAGAGGCTCCCGCATACTACAGTCACGAGGAGAATCCATTCGCCTATCTGAGTCTCCCGCTTGATACATGGTCATGAGAGCCACCAAGACCCCTGAAGGCCTCCGAGGACTTCACAACACTGTGAAGCTCATTGAGATCTCTTAGCCTCCCCAAGACTCATTAAGGCTCACACTTGGAGCATGCACACGAAAGGTTAAGGCCACACGTTCGCACCCTAACACCTAAGAAGATTGTCAAGGTCTTAACATTTCTAGCACAGGAGTTCTTAGGACGCCGCAACAGGAAGGCGGGCACTCTTGGCAATTTAAGTGACCACAACTCTCTAAAGGAAAGTGGAGGTCTCAGAGCCCCATCAGGCACCTAAGATAGATGTGCTTGAAGGACAAGTCACATACACAAACCCAAGATGGGTCCCCACACTTTACTGACCAATCACTTGGGCCACATCGTCAACCTTCGTTTGTAAGTATAAAAACTCCTCCTTGATAAGAGGAAAAGGATGATTTATGTTCATTCCCGAACTTTTCGCTACGTTCTCTCTCTAGAACTCTCTAAAACTTGGTAGCACCGAGACACTAACTTTCACTCGAGATGGTTTCCTAGGTGCACACCAAAGTTTCCATTGCAGCGTGTTCTCGTGTTTCAAGACCAAGGACCCTATCCTCCAACTTTGTCCTCCTGGACCAACTTCCTCAACATGTGTGCAATAAGATATCATTCTAGTGTGCTTAGTTGACCCACGAGTCAAATAGGCACATCAACAACCTTTAGATGAAAACAAAAACCAGAATAAATACCTGAATCCTCTTTATTATCCACAACTTTCTGCAATAAAGCATTTCTTGCACATTCAGCTGCCATTCTGTAGCCTAACCATTCAAACACACCACATTAGAATTATGAATGTCATAGGTATCTAACAAAATATTAAAAACAGCAAAATAAACTCCTAAACACGGGTGCATGTTAAATTGCAAGCTTCCAACAAAAGAACTTTGCAGAAAGCATAATACAACTTAACCTTTAATTCTAAACAGAGAGATAGATTGATAAGCCCGATAGCATTTATTTCATAACTAAAACCAAACAATTCACATGCTAAAATGCTCTCCAAACAAAATACAACAACCAAGTTGTTTCGAAAACAACTATAATGGTAATACGCTCTCCAAATTTATTACAGTAAGTGAATATCTTAATTTGTAAGCAACTGTCAAACAAGACTGCAACAGTATCTTGCATTTGGGGGAAAATATTTCAAGTATTTGGAGCTTCTTTAAAACATAAACATCAAGTTCAAGACATGACTCAATGCCAAAAGACAATTTGAGTTCATTACATAAGCCCCTAATAAAGCAATTTAAAGTTCTGAGTCAGCCTTCACATGCAACGCTTACTACTGTAATATATCCAGAAGTAATAGAATGGGGAAATTCTTTTCTATGCAAGCGAACGGATCAACATTAGGTGTCTAGAAAAAATTCCATAATAATACATTTTTTATGATAAAAACATCACAGAATAATGGAATGTATTATCAAAAGCTAGAGATGTACCTGCTATTATAGTCATTGGGTGAATCTTTGCAGAAACCAGCTTTTCTGCCTCCCTTAGAAGCTCACCAGCCAAAACAACAACAGAAGTTGTCCCATCGCCGACTTCATCATCTTGAACTTTAGAAATGTCTTAACATTACAGCTAAGGAATTGGATAACTGATATCTCATAACCATTTCCATCAGTCATGTACAAAGATCAAACACCTGTTGCTACAACTATATGCAGCAATTTAATTAATATACAGGACACACTTGTATGGTACTCAAAAGTTTGTTAAAAGTTGTCCACACCCAGCACAAACTATAAGATTACAAAAAAAAGAAGCATCAAGAATCATGATCTGCATCATAAATAGAGAGAACAGCCATGACAAGGATACCGATAAGAACTTTAGCAGCAGGGTTGTCAATGTGGAGGGACTTCAAGATGGTGGCACCATCATTGGTGACTGTAACCTCATGTCCTCTGCCTGTTGATTGCAAAATTTTATCCTGATACAAAATGAAGCGAAACACATCAAAGGGCAGGTTTTTAATCATAGAAACACCATCATCCTCCAATTTGGTAACACTCTGACAAAGAAAGACAAATATACCATGCCCTTAGGCCCTAAGGTAGACTTGACCAAGTCAGCAATTGCCATTGCACCAACAAAAGATGCCTACAATATAATAACAAATCCAACTTAGATATTACAAATGCAAATAGAAACACAACTCTGCATGAACATAATTTAAAGCATACAGATGGGAATGCAATCCATCATGGACACAAGAAACTATGCTCACCATCCTGGCGCGCTCTCCCTTCTCTTCATTAGCTTCATCTTTAAAAATTCTATCAATCTGCCACATTCAACAGTAACAAGGCATATGAATATTTTACATTAAAAAATAAATTAAAAACATCGATCCCATAACGAAATTACATTAGACTCTAACATACCGCCATGAATGACAATCTGAAACTTGAACGATCAAAAAAATTTATCTGAAATAATATAATCAAATCAAAAGCACACAAATCAATCTCTATGTCAATCGAAATCAAAAAACCAAACGCATGCTTAATCTATAACGTGTTCTCCAGCGTTTTCCTTTCCATTCCCTCATTTTCCACGAATCTAAGAGAAATTAGAGCTCTGGCCTCAGTTCCAGAGATTCGCGAGAACGAATGAGAGAAATATATGGTCCAATTAGCAAATTAGAAGCTTAACAGAGGCTAAGGATATGACATAGAAGCGAAATGAGCGAAGTGCTTACCTGATCTTGATGAAGAAGTGCAGAGAAGATCGTCAATGGAGATTTTAGGGTTTTGAGTAATTCGATCCCGCCGGAAACTAGTTATAGAGGCTTCGTTCGAGTGTGAGCAGTGGAGTGTAGTGTGCTAACTAAGGCCTTGTTTGGTATTAACAATTATCGACCTCCATAAGCTTTTACACAACAAATAAAAGGGTCTCACATGTGCAAATGACAAATGTAAAAATTAGACATATTGCTTGCTCTCGGTTCATTTTTGGATGACTTATGCAATGATAATAAAGTTCTAAGAAACTTTTTCTTCCGAAATATTAGTATTATCTTCTTTCTTTTTTGAAATCAAAGGCGCAAAAAAGCACTACTTTATTAATGGAGAAAGATGTATGGTACAAGAGATTCAATGTCAATACAAGAGAATCATAACTACCCCACATCTAGATAAGACCAATACTAGTATTGTCACCACATACCCGTGTTGTTGGACGAGCGACGTCCCTCCAAATATTGTACATGGCACATACTAACTAAGCATCTCTCTCAAAATGAATGGCTAAGTGTAGCACCTTTTGGGATAGGCCAATCAAATCTGGCCTCAGCATCAGACCCCAGCCCTACCGGATCACTCGCTATCCCGATTATTCCTACCTGGGATTTGTCAATCCAACTCTGCAACCGCCCCTCGAGTCTTAGCTACCTTAACTGTTGTAACATTACTCGAAGAGGCTGCCAACTTCCACCCTCGGATCATGCAAGAGATTCTGTCCTGGAATGCCAGAGCTCCAGTCTGCTTTGCCGCAAGACTTTGACCTGCATCCTCTCCTCCGCCACGATCCAAAGTTTTCCAAACATTCTCACCAAGTGACTCGATCACCGACCAATCCCACCTCAGAATAAGGACCTTTGACCTACCCGGGATATGATCTTAGAGACAGAGCTACCCCTGGGTTCAAGTGGCCACGACACGTTCCATTGTCTTGGTCTACCAAAACAGTAAACTTCCCATGACAGCCCAAAACCACCAGGTAAGCCTCACCTCTAGAAGACCCAGATGTGCCGACTTTCGTCCCCCGCTTCCGCTGGCGGCCAACATGAGCTAAG
>JAYMTK010002643.1:0-13492 GCA_036897405.1 Pelargonium myrrhifolium | reverse complement strand
ACAAGTCCAGGGACCACAGGTGGTATTAACCCTTTAATTATTTACCTCTAATTATCAAAACCAGACTTGTTGTTTCTCGTTTTGCTCTCTCTCTCTCTCTCTCTCTCTGCTTAGATAATTTTTATTTTAGCTGACACCGTAATTTGAAAAAAAAAAAACAATTTTTATTATCTGGGTATTTGTAATATGTTATCTGCGTTACCAATTCAACAGCTTTTTTTTCTCCACTTTTTCTCAGCCTCTGCCATAGCCATTCCCATGTGCTCTTCACTACCTATCCACAATATCCATTTTTCTTCTGCTAATCTCTAATTGTTGTGCGATGACGTCGATTTCTATGGACAGGAACACTGACGCTATCGATCCCTCCAGATTCCTCCACGGGATGCGCCGCGGCTCGATCTACGACTCTCCGGCGGCCGGGGACTTCTCTGGGGACCGGCGGTTCGCCGCCGAGAGAGAGGACGATTCAGATTCTTGTAGCTCCACCTCGATCGGGAGGAACAGCGACTTGTCTTCGGGGAATTCGTCGGGCGGTGAGGAGGAAGATTCTGGTGAGATTGAGGTGCAGAGCTCGTATAAGGGTCCTCTGGATACTATGGATGCTCTCGAGGATGTTCTTCCGGTGAGGTACGATTGATTTCTTCTCTTGATCAAATCTGATTCTTTGTTGATTTTTACTGATAAATTTATTGCTAAATGATATGGTTGATTTTGGAGTTGATTGGGTCGAGAGGGACTGTTGAAGATTTGATTTTGGGGATTTAGGATCTAGTTATTGAAATTATGAATAAGAACAAGATGTTTATATAGCAATCACAATGCATTTAATTCTAATTAATGATGCAGAGTATATGGTTTTAAACTGACAGTTTTGTTGGTAAGGTAGGGCAAAAGAAAAGAGAAGAACCTAAATAGGGTTATCTGTTCTTGTGGTAGATGGTCCTTGTTGTATTAATTAGGCTTTTAAAAGGTCACTGCTTTAACAATGGCTCTTGTTCAACTGTGTATCTCAGTAGTCATACAAAGTCTTCAGTATTTTTTGCATCAATAGTTTGTGTGGCTGCTGTAATTAGGAATTTTGGTGAGGGGTTTAAGGCTCAGCCATAAATAGAGTGACATGAACATGACTGGAGTTGACTCAAAAGAGATGCTATCAGTCTTGTTCTCTTTTCACTCCTTGACATTCTAACTTTCTAATTATGCTATGAAAACACTTCAAAACATATTGTTTTTTCACTTAAACGAGCCAACTGTATTCGGATAATCCTATACGGATAATGATATGCGAGTACTTAGTGTTGATGTGAGCAAAAGCTTGTGGAACTCGTTTCCACTACTCTTAACTATGGAGTAGAAGATCATATGAGTCGCATGAAGTTAGTTTGAAACATCATGACGCCACTACTATGGAACATTTCCCCCTTTCTGTTTCTCTTTGCAAGGAGACTTGGAATAGATGGATCCTATAAATTACTTAATTCAAGAGAACTAGATTCCTTATTTTTAAGGAGTTTCAGGAGTAGAGACATGAGGTTTATTTTGTTCTGACTTATTTCAGGAAAGGCATATCCAAGTTCTACAATGGTAAGTCCAAGTCCTTCACAAGCCTAGCAGACGCGTGTACTGCCTCCACTGTCAAAGACCTTGCAAAGCCAGATAATCCTTACACCAAAAAGCGCAAGAATTTATTAGTCCAAAGTATGTTGTGGGAGAAGAACCTCAATTACCCTTTGAGAAACAATGTCAATGGGATGCCAAAGAAACTCACCAACTGCAGTCGAAGCTCAGCGGCTCTTGGGATGACTATGAGCGGCTCAGAGAGCAATAATAACAGTGGTGACTCCAACTCAATCTCATCATCGCCTTCTTGCTGCCGTCCACCTCTGCATCCACATGGTAAGAGAACACCATGCATTGAATCTTCGTCACCTGACTCACCACCTCCACTACGAAGCTCTCCTTGGCGATCTTTTTCCCTGTCTGATCTACAGTCTATTGCTTCTGCAACTTCTAACAATGAAGACTAGTTACATTGACATTGCGTTGGACTACTTGTACAAGCTTGACCATGTTTGGTCGATTTCAGAATTCTACCCTTTCTCATGTCTTTGTTTTCTTTGGCCATTGTATAATTAGTATACTGCGTTTGTATCAAGATTTGAACTTCTATGAAAATCTTAGATTTTGCCAAGTATTAGAACAGAGAGTCACTACTGAAAGTGTTGGAGATATACTGTTTTTTTACCCTTTAAATTAGTGAAGTTTCAAACACTGCTTGTTGATGAATATAAATAAGAATGTCCCATACATGGTTTTTGTTTGAAGGGACATGTTGCACACTCAACATAAAACACATAATACCTGTGTGTGATTGAATAAAGTTTTGGTCTTTGGAGAAGCTTCACGGAGTGAGAGACAGAAACCAAGGTGATATAGAACTGGTTAAGTAACAAAAAAATTGTCTTTCGTTCCATTTAAAACTTAAAAGAAGAAATTACTAAATTTTGGGGGCCTTTCTATCCATTAAAGGTTCAAGTTCAAGAAAAGAAAACTAAAGTTCTTCTAGGTGAAATTATCATTTTTTGCAGTTTTAACTCTAAAGAGTAATTCAATATTTTATTTTGACGGGTTTAATGACCTCGGATGAAATTTGAGCCTTCACAATATATGTACAAGACTTTTTATAATTTTCCAAATTTTCCAGAATGGATTCACTTGCACAAATTGAAGTTTTTTTAGGCATACAAAAGGCCTATATAAATTGCATGGTTGTTTCGCAAATTCGAACGACCAATCGGACGATCAAAATCGATTTATATTTTGTTTCAAGAGGCAAACGACCATTCAACCCATGTGATAACTGTTTAATTGTCTCGATTCAAATTTGACTTGTTTCCTTTCAGTTTAGAACCTTTATAAAAAGACTTAGAACTCTAGAGCAATTTGAGGACAACTTTTCGAATGAGAGGCTCTTAACTCTATGAAGACCATGACACAATATTTGAGACCAAAAGGTAGCCTTCATCTTCTGCAATGCATCAAACAAGGTCCTTTACCACGAGGACCACCTACTTCTCCAAAATCACCATGGTATTTGGGCGCTAAGAGGGAAACTTGGGCCCCTCAAGAACCCAACAAACTCTTCACCTCTTAGACTAGAGTAAGACACACGCCCAAATTATGGACACGTGAAACCATGTTCGCATCTGGGGATGCCACTAAGGTCTGCACTTGGCGCTTAAAGTGCCTCTATGTTTGAAAATGCAACTAAGTTATAATGGAATAATAGCATGAAATTACTCAAAACGGTAAGCGCTCCTAGAAGGTCCACTTCATACTGGCAATGCTTCAAAGGAACACGAAAGTCTTAAAACTCAGCCGATGTCCATATACGACACCCCTGGTTAGTAGGAATCAAACCTCTCAATCACGTGCCATCACGTCACGGACCTTAATTTGCTAGTATAATTCTCTTCTTTTGAAAACAGAAGGGATTCCAATATGAGATAAATAATGCTCATCTACTTTCTCTCTAAAACTTGTACTTTTTAACTTTGACAATTTAGATTCTTAATTTCATGTTCGCCACGATTTTCGGAAACACATTCAAAAATTTCAGGTAACAATGTGATACTCTTGCGCATACCACAAAGACTCAACTAAGACCGGAATCACCTAAAGCTTTTGAACTTAAACATTGTAGGATATTTTATCCTACCATGTGGATAAAAAACACTACTTATTTTTTCTTCATATTTAGAGGAATTAATGGCCGTCATGAAATTTGTTATAAGGTTAAATTAGTTTTGTCTCCCTTGTATAAACACGTTTTTTGCTTTTAGTTCACGTCTGAGTGTTTTTTATGATTTTGCCTTTTAAACTTTTGTTTTTTTTAAAAAAAAAAACCCAGACGATCTGCTACTTCAGGTTCTCCTTCGCCACGTCCCCATTTTCTACCACGCTGGCGTTCCACCTCACCTCTGAACTGTCATGTCAGCACTAGACACTAGTATTGCTATTGAAATGCACCGTTTCATTCTTCTTATTCAAAATTTCCGGCAAGTGCAGCAACTATTTTCGAATTCTAATGTAATACTTTTTGTATATAAACTAAAAAGAGAAGCACTGAGGTGGGCATTTAACATGGCGTGAAATGAGAATGTGGCAGATGATAATCGGGAACAACATATAAGTTGGGGTAAACAAAAAAAAAAACTACAAATTTTAAAAAAGTAAAACCATAAAAAGCCCAGACGTGAGTTTAAAGTAAAAACTGTGTCTATTCAGAGAAGACAAAACTAATTTCCTCTCGTCATATATATATTTTAATTCCAAAACTACGAGTTAAAGATGAATATTTTTTGAAAACTTTCAATTGGATTTCGTTTCATTCGTAATCTTGAGTAGATTGAAAATTTTACTCGTCATATGAAGAGAAAAGAAGGGTATTTCGGGCAAACTAGAAGCTGAGTACTGTGTCACTCACTCACTTTGTCCTCTAATCTCAGTAGACCCAACCTTCGCTTTCCCTCCTCCGTCTTGTGCTCCCTCTTCAGAGAACGCCTTGCAATCCCAATAGCTGTATGTTTTCCTTTTCCAATTTCTATCTCTCTTCTTCATCCATTTCTTATTCAACTTTTCCAATAAAGATAAGGCACTTTCCTTCCATTTTATATTGAAATTGAACCACAGCAAATATATATTATAAATGTATGTTCAAATGTTGTACACTAAGAAGCTCTGTAGTTTTATTCTTTGTTCTTCCGGAGAAGAAAGTCGCGAATTTCTGTGATGGCGTTGAATGAATTTTAGTAGCAGGGTTGGTAGTGGAATTGGGAAGAAGATGGGACACATGGGTCAATCTAATTTTCATTAATTTTTGTAGTTCTGGTTGGTGAAAGATGGAAGTGGGTTCAAATGGGGACGACGAACCCCGTTCGTGGGAGGATCTTTACAAGATTGATTTAGTGCCAAAAGAATTGTTTCTCAAGTTTCGAAAAGAAATTCAGGGCTTGAGGGTTGGTGTCAATCTAGAGGTATATTCTGTGCATTGCATTCTTCTGCTGTTCTAGAATCTATGTTTTGATTCCAACACATGGATAAGTTCTTGGGGGTTGTATTTCAATTATTGATGTATGTATGGGCTTGTTTTGACATTGTTGACAAGTTCAATAGAACCAGCTCTGAATAGGGAGAGTAAACCCGACATTTAATAGGAGTACCTTTAAGGTTTGTCTTCCTGTTGATGCAGGGAATATGGAAAAAATTTGATTGAACAATGATCGGCTTCACAATATGGTGTGTATTAGATGTATATTGGACAGTTAGTGTTTACACTTATGGTGTCAAATAAGATTCCTTTGTCAAATAATACCTTGTATGGCATAACTCTAACATGAATGCTAGATTATGATGACATCGTCGTTTCAGTCGTTCTGTTTATTACCTTCTTTATTGCTTTGGCCTTCTGAGGTCTACACATGTTTCTGCCATTTTTTTCAAATTGATGCGTGTTACTCATGTTTTGATTCACATCCAAGGAGTGGCTTGTGTGAGTACTTGGTGCAACATTTTTAATCAGCCATTTAAAAGAGCAGGAATAATGCAGAATTTTAATTGTCAACTGCCGGTATATCTATGTGTTGTTGCCTTGGAATTAGAGCATATGCAAATTCAAAGAAAATGGTAACCAGTAGTAGTTTTGTTATTTGTTCTGGATATTGTTTGTTTATCTAGTCCTTGAGCCTTATGATTGAAATGTTATTGTTTAGGCATATACTTGGTATATTATTTGATCAAATATGCTTGTTTTATGTGCTTATGTTATGAAGTAAAAAGTATTAACGGGGTTTGGGTGATACTGATAGAAATATTCTGGTCCTGGCTGCATTAAAAACTCCGAGCAGATGCATTCAGATAAGAAGAATGGGATTTCTCCTGTTCTTATGAATTTATCAGTTTATGGTATGATTTGTATCAATAAAAGAACTACAAAAAAAGAATAAAAAAAATGAAGTAATGAACAAATTACTAGTTCTGAACACGCCATGTTATAACATGGTGACAAAAAAAGACCTAATGTTTACTTAAATAAAGCAGACATGTTTATTCATAGCTTTTGAAATGGGGCTTATTTGAGTTCTTGACAAGCAGTTGAATCAATTGCAGATGATTGAATTCTTTACATGATATATTTGTAATTATCATCGTACATCAAATCTCAATATGGGTGTTGCTAATATTCAGAAACGTCTGGTGTATATCCCGTGCATCAATGTAGAGTACTATCTTGATTGTGACTTGCAGAGTTCATATTTTTGTTCAGTTCTATAATGTTCCAGTCAATGATATTCAAGCAAAGGTTGTACTGAAGCCTCTATCACCTGAACGGAAGTGGAAGTTCATATATGAGCCCCTCCAGCATGACATACATCTTATTTCAAAAAAGATACCTGTAACGAAGTTCCTAAATCTTCAGGTATAAAGATTTTAGCAGATCTTCAATATCATCTTAAGCACATAAAGTTGAATTTTCCAGTCTATACTGAAGCCTTTTAATATTTGACTAATATTTTTTGAACATGCTAGCTGTAGCTAGCGAACCTTTTAATTATTAGATGATCTGTGCAAATTCTCATAGCAGTTGTGCTAAAAACTCTTTGAACTTCAACAGGTTGGTATAGGCCATAATTTTCAATTGCATGCTATTGGTTGGAAGTGGAAGCTTAGTACGTGTTGGGGTGGAGATGGCATATCACGGATTCGGAATAAGACATCACTTGGCTTGCACCCGGGCGTGGATCTGCGACTTGGGTGGAAGGCTGATTATGTTCTTCCAGAAGTTAGCGGGCAAGTTTCTTTATCATCTCTAAACTCACTGTTGAAGAAGATACAAGTATTTTTCAGTTTTACAAACAGTTAGAAACAACCATCATAAATATTGTAGTTTCTTATGAAGTGGTAATGCCTATTGTTGGTTAGATTACATCCACATTAGATATCTATAGGCTTGAGAAATTTTTGTGTGAATATGCTCATGGTTGAAACATTGACATTCACAGGGCTCTTGGTACTGGTGAGGCATTGTTCAATATGCACTCGGGAAGTTTGCAAGCTTCGCTGGATAGAGTTGAGGCCATTCTAACACATTCAGATGGTCAATATGATTGGGATCATGCATATTCCCAGGTATGGCTATCGGTTAAACTTTCTTCAGAACTACTTCATGATAACATGGTAAATATGGGTTGTACCCTGAGATCTGTTACAACATGACATAACCGAATTAGGAATGCATATATCATCATTTTTTCCCCTGGCATTTATGATGAGACCATTCCTTTATTTTTAATGTTTATTCGTTATATGGGCAATATAGAGCTTGAAGCAATGTTCTTATTTGTTTTATTCATTCGTTTTGGTAGTCAGTCCTCTGTTACATGGCAACTTTTAACCTTTTCAGTTCCAATGCAATTTGAGCATTTTCATAGTTCCCACAATCCCACAAATCCAGATCAAATATTTTTGGCAATGGATCCTATGTGAATAAGAAGAAGAAGATAATTTGGATGCAACTACTTTATAATTTCCTCTCTTCCTCTTACATGCATTGACTTTGTTTTCTGAATTTGAATATGTAGCAGGAGCAGGAATCAGAGAGGTTGCAACCAGATGTTCGTGATGATGGGTTGTCACGGATAAAAAAGAAGGTACATATGAAGTTGTATTAGGCATCACTGGGATTTAGTAGTCAAGTTTCATGCAATAGTTTTGAAATATTGTGTCCTATAAACTATCCATTAGTTGGTCAGAAACAGCTAGTGTGTAGTCAAACAGTTCACTGCAGCAACATCCAATATATAATAGCTACCAGAAATCACTTTACTGCGGTAATAATGGTTGTTTTCTTTATTCTATCCTTTCATTTATTTTTCCCCTAATGTTTGTTTCAACATTCATACACAGCCCATCACAAGTTTCATGCATTTCTTCTCTTGGGGGAACATTTGTTTCAAGTAACTAAAGCCTAATAAAGATAGTCATACCTATTATATCCATAATTGGTTTGGTTTTGGACCATAAATTTTCTGCTCCCATCTTGGCCAAGTGAACACCTCTTATCTCTTATTATGAGGATACTATTGACAATTCGTGCAAAACTAAATTTCTATAAAAAGAAAGTTGACACTCATTTTAAGACAAAAAATTCAAGTAAAATAAGACATTCATTTTGAGATGAATGAAATATGATAATTGTGGGTGCACTAGTATTTTGTTTATAAAAAAAAAAATTATGACAATTGGAACTGATTAGCTATATACAGTAATTAGGTGGAAACTTGGGACCTCTTTATATTTTGAAAACCGTATGAGAGGGAATGATGGTATTAGGCAGAAATAAAATTATTTGTAAAAAGATGGACCCCAAAAGAACCTAGCCGTTGTAGTACTTTTGGTCTTGTTGCATCCAACGGCCAAATTTTACCAACTATAAATTCAAATTTTGCTCTGCCTCTGCTTCATCACACAGAAAAAACAAAAACATTTCATCTATCCTCCATCCGATCATCAAACATGGCTGCTAAGCTGAGAAACAATTCTTTTTCCTTCTCAAATCTCCTCCTATCCAGTCTGAATTTGGTCCTTTTCGTCCTCTCAGCGGCCTCTTTCGCTCCCATTATTCTTCTCAAAATGCCCCCAACTTCGCTGGGTCTGGCGTTCCTGATGGTCTCCAGCATCTCCCTCCTCTCCTCGTTCGTGGGATTCTTCTATTCCCAGCTCACCCGCTTCTGTTTCGTCACCCATCTCTCCCTCCTCATGGCGTCTTTCCTGGGGCAGCTTCTAACCATCTTGACCTTGTTCACCAAAGAACAATCCAGCTTGTCGATGCTGAAATCGCCTAGGGACCCGAAGGAGGCAAAGCTGCTGGTGAGGTTGGAGTGTGGGGTTTTGATGGCAATGGTGCTGATGCAAGTGGTGGTGCTGATGCTGAGCTGCGTGTTGCACAGTTGCTGGGTGAGAGAGTACGAAGGGCTGGAAGCGGAGAGGGAGGCCGGGGAGAAGAAGAGGAGCAGGAGGATGGCCCGAGTGCAGGAGGAATCCATGGCTAATGCTGACAAAATTGTGGAGATTAAAGGGAAGGAGGTGGAGGAGAAGATGAAGACCAATTATGGGCAGTGGGTCAAAACTGATTTTGCTGGTTAAGGATAATCTGTGGGACTCATCATCATCATCATCAAGTGTTTGCTCAATGCTCTCTATGTAATGTTGGTTTGTTGTTTGTTGTGATTGTGGTCACTATTGAGGTGGCCTTGCTTGCTTGTGTAATACTCAATCAATCTACTGTGTGTTTCTTTCTTTCTATCTACCGATCTACATACCTTTGTGAATTAGTCCCATCCTGGCCTAAAATATACATTCAAATGACTAATTTTATTTTATATTTACAAAATCATTACTATACCAATTAACAAGAGCCGGGTGGTTCGAGACTGCTCCGGTAGACATTGGAGAGGAAGCCGGGTTGGTTGGTTGGGTGCGCTCAAGCCTTGTCTAGCGGAAGCGGTGACAATTAAAGAGACGCTCGGTTAAGTTGCTGAGTCTGACGCAAGTTTGGTAATTCAAATTCTGTAAACAAGTTTGGTAATTCAAGTTTGTTAAAAGATCTGTGAATAAGGTGGTTCATTGCACAATGAACCAAGCATGTCTATACAAAATTAATGTACATAAAAAGATTCTCGTAAAGGATAAACAATGAAAGAATACCCGAAAAATGAAGGTTTCTGCCATACATGAACTCGTTTTCGAGATAGAACCCAAACTGATGCTACCCGAAAAATCATAAGTTTTGCGACGAACGAAAATGCAAAATGTGGCACTCGAGCACCACATCATCTTATTCCACGAAGTTAAAACAGTCCACCGAAGCGAGTCACTGGCCAACTCGGTCATTCCAAAACGCCCAATCTCCCTTGAAAATTCTTAACACTTGGTCTCTACGAACACTTTCGGCTCTCCCGAAGACCCTTAAGCTCCCTCCGAGTCCATCGGCTCACCCCGAGCCCCTTCATCTCCCTCAAAGTCACTCAGCTCACCCAAACCCCCTTCGTCTCCCTCAGATACTCTTAAGCTCCCTTGGAGTCCCTCGACTCACGTATCTCAAGAGTGCCTTGTACGAATCGCACATCTCATGAGTGCACGCGATATGTCACGTATCTCAAGAGTTAACCAGACGACTCACGCATCTTACGAGTGCCCCAGAAGGCTCACGTATCTCAAGAGTGTTTAGGACGACTCATGCATCTCACGAGTGTCTCGGACGGCTTGTGTATCTCAAGAGTGCCTCAGACAGCTCACGTATCTCAAGAGTGCCCCAGACGGTTCACGCACCTCAAGAGTGTCTAGGGTGGCTCGCACACCTGATCAAAAGTGTCTCAGATGCCTTTCACCTTCGGGTCTCCCAAAATGATTTAGAAAACTTCTCTAAGCATCACCAAGGTTCCTCGCCTCACTCAGACCTCTCAAGCTTCCAAAGCTCTCATGCCTCGTCGGATAACCTCAAAGTCATTCAAGGTTTCCCGTCTCGTTGGGTGACCTCTCGATTTAAATCTTAAATCTTAGTTTTTTTATTTATTTATTATATATTATTTTATGGTAGGTAATTAGATGTTAAAATTAGTTCATTGATATAGATTAACAAAATCTCAAATAACTTCACCTATCTTCATTTATATGTCTTATCAATTACCGTCAATTATATATATTTATCTTATTAACATAATAATTTTGAATGATATTTAATTTTGAAATAACTTCTTACATAATACATGTCTCTTCTTTTTCAATTTTGCAATAACTTCTTCATTTATATGTGTTTCGTTAGTAATGTTAATTATTTGTGATAACATGCAATTTACTAATAATAGTTTGCATGATTACACGTCTCTTCACTTCATGTCGATTATTGCAATCAATACATCAATAGTATTAATTATCAACTTTATTTATTTATTTTTTTTTTGCAGTAAAAACTGTTATATGTGGGTGTATTCGAATATGATTTGTTAAACATATAAATAAAGGGTTTAATGTAGGGTGGTGATAAATTCACACCTATAATGTTTAAATCCACACTAATTTATCATATATGACCAAAATACCCTTTATCACAAATGTCACTAATAAATTGTGTTAAATGGTCATACACTTCAATTACCATTTTTTTAGTTCTCTCCCCAACCTTTTTCATGTTCTCTATTATTTTTAAATAACTTTTTGATATATATACCAAAAAATATATGTTATACATGTTTGTTCATCTCATAATTCTTTTATTTTTTTTCCATCCCTTATAGTCAAAACACTTCACCAACCAATCCAACTGAATTCAAAAAAATTACCCAAATTTCATATTTGTGGTTTATCCTTTTAATATCAAAGGGAAAAAAAATATATTTAACACACAAAAATGTTTTCAGTTTTAACTCTAAAATTTTCAATGGAAGTAAATTTTGATAGTACAAAATCCACTACAACAACATATACAAAGCAAAAACTAGCCAAGTTAGATTTTTATAATTGTTTTATGGTTGAGATTTCAGCCTTCAATTGTTAGATTTTTCATATAATCAAGAAAAAAAATCCAAAATTATAGCATCATCGATTTGGCTCTTATGTAGCATCACCACCCTTATTTGCAACAACACCATTGCAAAGTTTAATCTTTACTACCCATATTTGAAACAACAACAATGTCTTGAATCGAAGACGTGTTAGAGTTGTCGTTTAGAGTTGAATCGAAGACGTTTTAGAGGAGATACATATGTCTTGAAGCAGCCCAAGAATGTCTTCGAGTGATTTGTTATTCTAATTGTTGTTGAATTCAAATATCTCCCAACAGAACAATTTTAAAGAAACGATTGACGAGTCCGGTCAAGAATGAAAACAAAATAACCAAAGCACCAACCATGGAAGCCATATGAGGCATTGCCAGAGAAAAGAGAAAAGATAATGGTGGTAATTAATATTTTATTATGGTCATTAATGTGTGAGTCATTCTCATAATTGCCAATTCATATTCAATTTATTTATAGCAAGGGTAATTTCGTCAAATCTGATAAAAGAGTGGATTTAACCATTGTAAGTGTGGATTTATCACCATCCAAAATAAAATTGACTTTTATTTTTTAGTTATTTAATTATTCTCTAGACTTGAGGGTAATAGTAATAATGTAATTTGTTTATCATGTGCAATACTTGCACATGATAAGACCTATTTAATGCCTATAATTATGATGTTTTCTGAACTATAATTCCTAATTATTGTGCATTGATATACCAACTTCTCCCGCACAATATATATTGACAAAGTTACCCTTATTCAATGCATGTTTTTGGAAATTCAAATCACCATATTATTTCTTCTACAATAATTAATATTCTAATTAGTAGCAATAGACATATCACAAAATGCAATAACCTCTACTTTTTATTTTTTGAAACACACCATTCTCAATTTTGAATATTACCATACAACAACACATTCATATATTCTTACCAATTTAGTTTATAACATAAAAGAAAATGCATACATAAACTGAAACATGCATATTAAGAAAATGCTAAAAAAATAAGTTTTACTCAAACATCCGGTATTCAAAATACAACCCTAAAAATATGATTTTCTCTCTTAAAATTTTAAAACAAAAATTGGATTCAAATCTCCATCTTTAGAATAATTTTCCTTCTTCTTTTTAGCACTATTTGAGCAAGCGACGTTGTCTTTTTCCGGGCATGTGCTAGTATTGTGACCAACTTGTTTACAAAATTCACACGTCTTCTTTTGTTTTGCTAATTATTTCCCGCCCTTCAACCGTTTTTTGTTTAGGTCCCTTTTGTTTTTGATAATGGAGGACAATAGACAAAATCATTGTAGCATTACTATCACACAATAATTCTTTCTCAACAAAAGATTGTTCGTTTGACACCGACATTTCTTGCATATTTTGTATCCTTTCACAACACCACTGAGAGACAAGTATTTCAAAGAAATTTGAAAACAATTTTTATGAAGGAACACGCTTAATATGTGACGACAAAGTATTCCAGAAAATTCAAAATACTTACATCCACAATAGCCATTTTTCCATCCCATATAACTTTGTGCTTCCGACTTTTTGGATCTTTAAAATATTGAACCATGTACCCCATACAAGTATCTTGTACCACACTATATTGAGATGCTCGTCCAAACTCCTCTTGAAATTTCTTGAAAGCAAATGGCAGGGGAAAACTATGTGTTTGCTCCTCTAATGGTGACATGGATCTTAAACAAGATCCTTGATAATTTTCCAACATAGTGTCACGCAATTGTGTTTGTTCAGTATCTTCAATGACAAGATTGATCTAGAATTTCATATCAAAAATAACATGATAAGTACGTGTAAGAAGAAGAAGAAGAAGACTTACTTGATCAATGAATTGCATTAAA
>JAYMTK010002642.1:0-13494 GCA_036897405.1 Pelargonium myrrhifolium | reverse complement strand
CAACTGAGAAGATACTTCAGTTAAGTGAAGGTTGATAATGGTGTATATATACAGTGGAAATATATGGGGATAGTTTGGGTACGAAATTCATATAGACATCTACAGTATCTCACAGGAGGTATCAAGCTCCTGTGAAATACAATAGAAATTTGTCTATATGAAGACAGTCTCTATAGAGGATCTGCTAATGTTTTGTGTGTCCAAACAACTTCTTCTTCAACAATGTCTATAGACAAGTGATATAGACATTGTAATAGAAAAAACAAACAAGGCCTAATACTCTACATTTTCAAAATGAGTGTCCTATATTCTTCTAGTATCATTATTTTTTCTTGAGGAGGTTAGTTAGACGTCTACAAATAGTATCTTTGCAACAAATTAGTATCTTTTAAGCCTTCACCTCAAAATAATTGTTCATTTACCATTTACTAACAATATCTTCAATGCAAGATATCTAGGTACACTTACACTGAAAAGTTGACAATTATTTTAAAACAAAAAAAAAATCACATCAAATTAGTATCTTTTAAGTCTTCACCTCAGAATAATTGTTCATTTACCATTAACTAACAATATCTTCAATGCAAGATATCTAGGTACACTTGCACTGAAAAGTTGACAATTATTTTAAAACAAAAAAATCACATGCTCATGGAGTTGCAAGAACAAAATAAAACTAAAACATTAACCAACTTATCCTTAATATTTCTTAAAATTAAAACTAAGACACTCATACGAGTACGATAGAAGTATCATTTTAGGACCGATGAGTACTTTAATTGGCACTTAACCTAGAACGAAAGAAGAAAAAAAATCACAATAACAAAGGTAATGCTACCACAAAAATGAAAAAAATAAAATTCAGGAGCCAGACTCAAACACTTCAAACAGATCTATCAATTGTAAAATGTCAGTTCCTTTCATCAAGACATCTGTTTTTTCTTTCACCAAATTTGTAACTATATCACATAACAAATACACCCCAAAAAAAAATGCCAGATCAAAGATGACAGCTTATTGGTCAATTTTGTCAAAAACATGATAAAGAATGGCACAGGGTCTTAGATCTTTACTCTTTTAGGGTCCATAGCTTAAATACAAATACATGCTCTTCATGTTGACATCAAAGGCGGGATGGGGAACAAAACAAAAGCAGTACAGCCATGCCAGAACTCTGGGTAGCTCCACTTCCTTTATACCGGCCATCCCAAAAAAACACTAACTCGGCAATAAGATAACTTACAACCCCTATACTCCATTTTACAGACAATGCCTCCCCAACAAGCCCAAAGAGAATTCACAAAATCACTTTGGTGTGGGCTTTTTAGGAGAATATTAGAGAATTAGAAGAAAAAGAACCCATTTGTACACCGCTGATGCCTTCACATGAAGTAGCTAAGAGACTTCTTTCTTCTTGAACCCCCTTCGCCGTATAGTTCGTTCCATTGTAAAAGCTCAGTCATGTTCACAGACTCCGATGAAACACTTGCACATACCTGTTTCCCACAATAAGACATAGCAAGTTAGTGAGCGACGGTTTCTGAATTTTTTTTAGTTCCTTGTCAGGGAGGGAGAGCAGATGTGTAAATCCCAACTCAGTCAATGATAAATTTAACTTTTACCCGTTCATGAGCATATTTGAAGTCGTTTATATTTAGAGGTCGAATATCAGCACTCCCACTCAAAGCTGGAGCAGGTTTACCTTCTGCTTGTGCTGCAGCATGCTCCTGTAATCATTAATCAGTAGAACTTGTTAGATCACTTTTCAATAATAGAAGATAGATTACAGCATACCACTTAGGCACCCAAAAAACATATCATCAATGATGTCAAGATTTAACTGTTTACTAAGAATCAAATTTAATATTTGTACAGAATATTCATCAACGGTTCGATCCTCTCTTTCAGTACAATATGACTGAATGTTCAGGAAATGGATGAAAGATACCTTTTTCTCCCTTTCTAGTATCTCCTTAATTGGACGGTGAGCAGCAGCTACACATAGATTCTGCAAAACCCAGAAAAATATGAAATCATACCAGATATTTTTTATCAGTTCTATAATATCATCAAGAAATGAAAGATGTGTAAATATACCTTAAGGTCGCTTCCAGAATATCCATCAGTCATAGTGGCAATAGCATCAAAATCAATATCAGGAGACAAATCCTCTTTTGCCAATATAACTTTTAGTATCTTTGCTCTATTTTGAGCATCAGGTAAATTTACCATCAATCTGGGAAAGAAGACACATAAAATGAGTCAGTTTCTGCCACACAATCTACTAACTAATCCATAACACATCCCAGAGATATCTACGGACGTGAGTGACTTCCAATCTATGCAATACTTCTCAAACCCATTTTGAAGTTACAAATGTGTACCTGCGTGGCAACCTTCTAATGACAGCCTCATCAAGGTCAAAAGGCCTATTTGTGGCTGCAAGTACCAAGACACGCTCTGTATCTTTTGTCCGCAGGCCATCCCAATTCACCATAAATTCATTTTTCATCTTACGCATGGCTTCATGCTCCCCAGGATTTTCTCTCCGACCCAACATACTGTCAACCTGTTTGCAGGTGAATGAAATCAGGTTGATTAGTGATATGCAACAAATTCAAATTGCTAAAGAAAAGCCATTGAGAACTTACTTCATCAACAAACACAACACTGGGAGCAATTTTGCTGGCTAGAGAGAAAACAGCTTTCACATACTTCTCACCCTCGCCAAACCACTGCAAAGAGAAAAGTGACGTGATTTAGAACAAGGGAATGAGATTGAAATCACACTCTTAAGAGATTTTAAATCATTCTTCACCTTTGATGTGATGCTTGACATTGAAATGTTGATGAAGTTCGCACCAGCCTCTGTGGCCACAGCTTTCGCAAGCATAGTCTTCCCGGTACCAGGAGGTCCAAAAAGAAGTATTCCCTTGCAAGGCTGCACATGGAAGAATCTTAGTCAAATTATTCTATACGACACTTTATCTCTCTACAACATACAAACTCAATCTCAAACAACTCTGCAAGCACAATTTGGCATCTGAATCCCATACAGGCGCATCATACTGCCAGAACAGTTTCGGAGTGTGGGATTTATAGGTGCAGTCAAAAAGTAGAAAGTAAAGCATTTAATTGGCAGAACAGAAACTTTAGAATGTACACGAAAGGACCTCACTGTAAAGGAACAAAAACGTCAGAGAAAATATACAGAAGGCATTCCCATTTAAAAGATTAATGTGTGATACACTACATTGAAACGCAGCAGTATACAGAAAAATGCTATACCTTCGTTAGTTGCCCCTTGCAAAAGAGCTCAGGCCTTTGTAAAGGCAACATCACTAACTCCTTCAATGTATCCTTGACATTTTCAAGAGCTCCAATATCATCAAACGTAACTCCAATATCACTGGGTGGAATGACATCAGCCAGAAGCCTTTTCTCAAATTCATTTTCTGTAACAACGTCCTGATTTTGAGCAAAAGAAAAAAAAAATCCCATAAATAAATTATCATACAAGAGCCTCCTAGAATAAAAATCAAGGGAAAATACGTTGAATATATATAATTTATATAATGGCATAAAACAAATAGGCAGGGAAAAGATATAAATTTCACCTTGAGTGACTTCTTCATGCTCTTAGATTCATTCTGAATAGACTGTAAAATTTCAATCCCATACTGGATGCTGCCAAAAATTGAAACAGGGCATTACAAGTGAGTAGTCTCTATAAATTAATTGATACTTCAGTTAATAACTATTTCAAGCACATTAAGGGATGGATGTTACTTACCTTTCACTAGACAAACAAAGCCTGGCATCAACATCATCAACTTTTGGGATCTGCATAAGATGATGGCTTAGAGCCCATCCAACTACCTTCTCTGCGCCTGTAATTCACAAGAATAAATCTTTAGAGCAAAAAAAAAAAAAAACAAACCATATCAGAAATATAAAATGTCGAGATCCATCAGAAAAAACAGAACATACTCTCATTAGTAAGGGTTTGGTCCTTGATGCATAACATCTCAAGTCCTTCACACTCCATTCCGTTTCGGCTCAACACCTACAAACACAAATTTGTAAAATTTACTATACAAGTTGAAAGTTGAAACCTCCCCAGTTGCAACAGATTGCTTTCTATTGGGCTACATTAATATAAACCAGCATGTCCACACACTCTTTGCAGCTATTGTTTTTCACTTCAAATTCTTAAGTTCAAATAAAATATTAAAGTTTATTATACTTCAAATTTTTGAATAAAAAAAGTTTTTCTTTCATGTAAAAATCAAAACATTTGGCTGAGTACTCCAAGTTGGTGTGAAACACAAACTCAGCCAGCCCTTCATAAGTAATTAAGTTTAGATAACATGTGGCAACAAAGAGACTATAAAATCAATCCGGTCCGAGAAAAACAACAAGCGGTATTCTGTATCCAGGTCCTTCAGGAGCATAGTTGTTTAACTTTGATGTGCCTACTGAGTTAAACCCAGTGACCAACTTATGGTAGCAATGGTTGGACTAACAGCTTAAAATCACTTCTAAATGAGAGAAGCTAACACTGACTAAGGGTTGGAAGGGTGCTGGGATATACAAAACAAGCAGCACAGACTTCAGAAGAAGTTCTGAAGTGAGATACTGACACTGACAGTAGGTTAAATGCTGATCAATGATTATTAACTTACAGGTCTTCACCATAATACTCTATAACTAAATTTAAGGTAAAATCTACTTACTGCACGAAGGAGATTCAGATTTCCCTTCATTTTAAGAGTTTCAGCATCACGATCTAATTGATGTTTCCAAGATGCAAGAAGATCTTCGTCCTGCAATGGTTGATAAGCTTCCATATCATTGGTATTAAAGATTAATGTAACTTTATTTCAAACCCAACAACACAAACCTGGGGCAGGTGAATTGTAACTTTATTGGGAAAAAGTTTAGTCAAGAGTTTTGTTGCCTTTGGAACCTCCTTCCCCCTGTCATGCAGTCTTCCAAAATTATCCTGCAATAATTAAGGGAAAAAATGACATACAGCTTCAACCACAGCTTGTGTTCTTCATTTAGCAACCCCAATTAACCAAGTTGGAGAAAGCGGAAGGAGAGAGAAGGGGGGCGTGTTGTCCTGGATGACAGGCTTCAAATGAAATCATATAGATATGACCATTAAAAAAAAAGATGCAAATATGTGATGTCTCTAAAACATAATTGCTCGTTACTTCAATTTGCATGGCCCCTCTACCAGAGAACTATAATAGATAGGGGACAGCTAGCATTTTTTGTTCTCACGGAAAGGAAAAGGACACCAAACCAACACAAAACTTAAATTCAGGAAGAAAGATAGAGCAATAAAACGTCACTTATTCTTACAAGAAAATCTAATCATATTACCGGAAAAGCCAAGTCAAGTAGAGCAGTTTGGTTGCTGCCAAACTTCGTGAAAAGCAGACCACCAGGATGAGACTGCAAGGAACAAAAAAGTTGTTGCATGAAATTAACCTTCTTTTAACATGCATGCCGATGTAATAAAAAAATATTTTGCACTCCATAAAGGTACAACACTTATAGACTACTCTTAATTCTTTAAGAAATTAAGTTATAAACAAGATATGTCATACCAAATTATGGAATAACATAATTTGAAATTTTCCAAATATGTATTGAAGTTGCCAAAAAATGGATGCTGTGGATGTTTAAAACTATAAATTTAGAGGCGACTAAATTTTGCACAAATATGAAAATATAGGGGTTACTTTGGAGTAGAGATGCTCTTCATTTGCAATTCTTTTCACATTCAAGAACACAAAAAGTAAGGGAATGTCTAAAAACGGATAAGGATAAAAAGTTTACAAAGCCCAAAACCTATCCTCTTTTCAATCAATTTCATGCAAACCGTATGAATTTGACTAGAAGAACATTTTCTGGACTATATTTTCAAAGATTTCCTCAATTCCTCCTTAGAATATATGGCTTCTCTCTGCATGGCAATCTCACTTGAATTACTTCCATCAACTAAAACAATATTTATAATCACAAAGAGACCTCATTTTGAAGGGGTCTTTTGATTTCATCAATAACTCAAAAAATGAGAAAAGAGATCAAAGTCAATCCTTTATGCAATAAACATATTGAGATAGGGAAATCTGTAGTGGTTCCCCTCACTAGTTCTTACACTAGTAACTGCTCCTTATACATATCTCAAATCAAATTAAAATACTTAAGAATCGTTTCCTATCTAGTACATGTCATTAGTCTTCTCCTTTCTCTTCATACCTCCCTATAAACTGGGTTTAAGTCTTCGCCTTTCTCTTCATACCTCCCTATAAGCTTTCTCAATAAAAATAATAGGAGTTTTTATAGTACACCTGGCTAGCATAATACCGAACAGAGTCTTGAAACATTAGTTTCTACTCCCAACGCAAGTTCAATAGTTCTTGTGAGCATCATTTATGACTTGCATGCCCAATTCCCTATAGTTAGTTTTTTAAAGTTTTGAATGTCTTCCTGATCGTTATAGATTGGTATTATTACTATTATAGTACTTCTGCTCCACTCAGGCATCTTGTTAGTCCTCAAGATTTGGTTTAAAAGGTTTATCAACTACTTCACTCCTACCTCCCCTAAGCATTAATAAATCTCTATAGGAACGTTGTCCAGACCTGCCCCTTCTCCAACTTCCATTTTCTTCAAAGTTTGCTTTACTTCAGAAATTTGAAAGTGAGGGAAAATGAAATTAAGCCTCATGCTTATGGTATTTTTACAGCACTTCACATACATGTACTTGCATTTTAGCAGGAAAATACATCAAGAGTATAAACAGAACAAACTATCTTGTCAGTGCACTCCATAAAGTTGTACAAACATTACCTTTTCCTTTCGATTATCTGTGTGAGTGTGCGAACCAACCACAACTACATTATCTGGAAGCTTTTCCAGTCTGCTTTTAAATGTGGAATATGATTCTGAATTTCCTACAATGGACTTCTCGGCATCTTTCATAAACAAAATGAATGGAGAGTTTCTGCTTTCACTATGTACAGCCTAAGCAACTCAATGAGTTAGCAAAGCAGCTGATTAAAATAAACCAAAAACTTGCATCATAACAAATTTTATCATCAAGTACTTAAAGAGAGAGTGAAAGTTACCTCAAACAATGTGTTAATAAGTAGCTTGTCCAAATCTTCTACACCCGTGCTTTCTAGGCGAAGATCACAAGCTAGAGAAGAAGAAGAAGAAGAAGAAGAAGAAGAAGAAAAGTTAAGAATAACGGGAGAATCTACAAGGTTAAAACTTACAGCTAGTGGAAATCTAAACAGATGGGCAGGACATTACCATTGCAGAAGAATCCATGACCTCCCTCACAGACACCTCCAAGATCAACCCCGTCAGGTATGGGTTTATCAAACCTCACACCAATTTTTGAAAGAGGGTTGTCCTCAAAAAGTAGAGTAACCTTTCCACGAATTCCACAAGGTGGGCCCCTACAAATTGAGTTAACAAAGCACAGAAGATCATTTTCTGACATTTTGAGGCATTATGTTCTTTCTAATCATCAAACTGGAACAGGAAAACTCAATTGCTGAAGCATCACTTTTACTACCCCTATACTAGATATCAGCATACAGAATGGCCCAACGCATACTCAAAAGAACAAAGTATAATATATTGATTATGATGATATATACATATATATAGTTAGTCAAGGACACAATAAACTAAACCTTGAAGAAGATGAGGTTGTATATAAGCCACCAGCACCTATATATCTCACTCTGTCACCTGCATGTTAAATTTTTGGAAGATTATAGCTCAGCAGAAAGCCACGATGGTACAAAACTAAAAGAATGTCAAAGAACACTAGAATTCTAAATGCAAGAAGCCCCTCAAACAATAAGAACAATTTACCAAGGCATACCATACCTATTCTAAACAAGTGGTTTTTAGCTGTTCCTGATGAAGGGGGTGCAGAGTCTATATCCATTTTTGCTTGGGATTCTGGCAAGTCATGAGCAGAAGGCGCATTTGATGAGCTAGGAGTATCTCCTTCGGCAGCCAAATCTGTAGGTACAGAATTTTGTTTACTGCAGTGGCAAGATTTTTCTGCATTGGATCCATCCTTCAGAATTTCGGCTTCCTTCAAAGATAAACCCTACAACAGATTTTTGATTGATAAATTTTCTAAAGCAAGAAGAGCACAAGCAACAAAAAATGCACAATACTTAAAACAATGGAATGAATCACAAAATCATGGAAATGCTGCAAGGAAAAACAAATTAAACAAAGATCGTCCCAGTATCAGAGCCAAGGGAGTGACTTTCATCTTACACCCAAAAAGGAATGGCTGTCAAATATTAGCAATTTAGCCCCAAAGTGATTAGCAAGTGCCTTCGCCAACATCTCCTGATATATCTCAGACCCTGAAAAACATTCAAAAGAAGAAGCATAAACTTATATTCATCTTATTCAAAAAAAAAAAAAACACTTATATTCATCTTTCCTGAAAGTGAATAAATAAAACAGATACCCACATACCTGCTGGACCGGAAAGTAAAATTCGAGGGTTCACAGTGGTAAGCTCTGATGTATACTTCACATGTTCTTTGTGCTTCAGGTGTATTACTGAAGCTGCAATCAGCACGTTCTTCGTATTCTCACTGGAGAGAAAAATGAAGCCCAAATTTTACATTTGTATTATTTAAGATCAACTTCTACATGTATATTAAA
The DNA here is from genome assembly GCA_036897405.1 of Pelargonium myrrhifolium. Lineage (NCBI taxonomy): Eukaryota > Viridiplantae > Streptophyta > Magnoliopsida > Geraniales > Geraniaceae > Pelargonium > Pelargonium myrrhifolium. Next base: position 4,770 of record JAYMTK010002642.1, on the reverse strand, counting down.
TTATTAACCATTTGGCAAAGAGAATAGATACTAAAATAACAAACACGGGCACTTTGATAAGTAAACACAATATAGTAGTTCACTTCTTTTTTTAATCAAAATGATTATTCATGAACAGATCCAAGATGGATCTGCTTACTATTGACACCAACAAAAAAACTTATTAACTCAATAAACGTGAACCCTGAAAAAAAAGACAGGGAGCTGTAAACCAAGTATCTTTAATATCCTTTCTGCCATGTATTTAAAATATAAGCTGTTCATTTGAATCACTGAGGAGAGATGTAAGGTAAAAAAAAAAAATTGTAAGCAAAGAGGGGAGATCGTGAATTGAAATGTTTGGGTGGACGAGACAGAAGTTGCTCATATCTAAAATTGTAATATGATGTAAGAATTAATGTGAGGTGAAACAACAAAAAATGCACAAGAAAGAAACAGTATCTCCTCCAAAGGACCAAATTTCTTACTTGCTCACAATATATTTAGAACCAACGAAAAAATTGCAAGATCGAACTAGAAAAACCAGTGAGTGGCTTTAAAAAAAAAGGAATGTTAAAATCTAATATGTCTTCCTGTACATATTAACAGAAACCGACATGATGCACTCTAAAGAGAAGATTTGAGGGACATGGCCAACTTAGAGGGGTTTACAGATGAAAAATTAGAGTTTAAACTAATTAATTGCCTGGAGTGATGAGTGAGATGTAAAACAAAGAGATAAAACATACCTTAAATAGTATGGGAAGCTGTCAAAAGAAACTTCTATGTTTTTTCCATCAAGAATCCCTGCATGAATTTCTTCTTTGAATACCGCGCACCGCAGAGACATGCCTGATGTTGATGCTGGCTGCACATCCCTTGCCCACTCGTTTCTTTCTTCAAAAACCTGTTTACAGATACTTTTGCTCAATTTCAGTTTACATTTAGGTGATCGTGCTAACATCCTCAATAAAGGCCTTAGCAAATCATTCCCAGAGAATTTTACATTGCCTGCCTCTATGCTAGAATCCCGGTTGCTGCCGAAAGGAAGGTTCTTGCCAAGAGTTCCAATATCTGCAGCTTTATCACTATCAGTGATCGGATTTGAATTGCCTTCTATGCCATCGAGCTCAACATCCATACCATCTTGGACAGCAGAATGAGCAGGTGCCTCGGTCCCTTGCTGGGCTTTACCCGTGGTCTGCACTGAAGGCTTCCATCGTGACATATCTGACCTCAGGCTTGAGAGAGATGCCAATATGGAAGCCCCAGCTACAGCTGAAGGATCCCCAGACCTCCTTTCACGCTGCATAAGTTTCCCCATAAGCTCAGAACCCTTAACTGGAACCTCAGTCATGAGTTGCTGAAAAATCTTTTCAACAAAAGTTAAGGTGATTATTATTAAACATAAAGAAGGGCACATACACAGGCATAGAACTACCAACAAAAACAGATAGATAGTGAAGGAGGAAAAGTAAACCACTGTCAAATTAATTGGAAGGATACATATGCATGGTTCCCCAGCAAACCAAAGATTACTTCATCACCGGAGCTGAGAACACATTCGGTGTTCTTCTTCACAGCCGTTCCATTTACTTGCACAGATCCCTTGCTCCCTATACTCTCAAGAACAGCACCCCCACTGCCTTCGACCTGACCAAGTTCACAAAAAATGAGAAATTCTACAGTATTGGCATATAGAAAGTTCATCTCCACCAAAAACTCAACATCAATGGGCTCAAGACCACTGCAGCACTCCTCTTCACTCAATGAGAGAAGTACCGATCCCAGCTTAGTATCATGTCCATCAGTGTCTCATTGTGTGCACACAGAATCATACTTAATCTAGTACCAATCTAGCAATACCTGCGTGGGCCTGATCTTGCATAGAATTCCACTAATAGTCTGATCCTTCAGTAATAAACTACAGTGCCTGCTTGAACCAATTGTGAAACTTGACGAGCAAATGGGAACATTTGGGTTCTGCATGACACAAAATGTGAGATTAACTCTTATACAAAACAACCCAAAGGAAAAAGAAAAAAGCATTTCTTGAATCCCCCATGCAAGAGAAATAGAACATTACACATCTAAATCAACAAAATTGGGCAACCAATATAAGCTCAAAACCCACCTGCCCAGACTGAGACAAAAGTTTGCACCATGGCATCGCAGTTGGAAAGATACTCCTATCACTCCAGGACGAGATTGAACTGCGCGGCTTATCCACCACAGCTTGCGCAGAACCTTCAAGAAAACAACCAAAGCCAAATCTCAAAAACCCATATTTTATCTCCAAGAAAAACATCCACCAACTGGTAAGAGACAACAACTACCCTCGGCGATCGGCGCCGCCACAGCTACAGCCGCACCGGAGACGCCTGACTCAGCCTTCCCGGCCGTCACACCGTCGCCGGCGACCCCTCCGTCCATCGGTGCATCGTCGGCGCCACATTCTCCAGGATCGGGCGCCGCCGGCGTGCATAATTCCTTGGAATTCTCCGCCTTGGGCATCGGTTTATCCGCTGCCCCGCCATTCTCCACCTGAAATTGCACAAAAACGAGAGCTCAGACAACGAAATTCGATCGGGAGGCGAAATCTCAGTTCTTGGGAGAAGAAAAAACCCAAGAGAACAAAAGGAAATGGAAATAAAAGATTTGATCTTTTCAGATTTAATCTCGGGGCACCTTCTGGCGCTTAGGCGACGAGGGTTTATCTTCGGATGACGAAGATCTCTTGCTGGTGTTGCCAGAGAGAGATCCACTGCGTCGCGTTGAAACCATGACTCTCTGGTTTTTTTTCTTCTCTCTTTTCGTCTCTGTTCAATACTAGAGAGAGAGAGAGATATGAAGAATTATTAATGGGAATTGTTTTTTTTTTTTTTGTGTGTGTGTTTTTGTTTAAAAAATATGTAAGTGTCTGTTTGGTGCATGGAAATTTGATGCTTCCTTGGTGGATCACTCCTAGAAATGTAACAATCAAAAACTCTACGGTTTCCTTTCCTCATGTTTTTTTTTTTTTTTTAACTCATGGTTTTGGAAAGTCAAAACAGCCCTTTAAACTTTGGAAAATTTGCTAAAATGGTCTTGTATCTTTAGAACTTCACAATTTCAGCTCTTTGCTTTAAGGTCTTGTTTGGGAACTCTAACAAACCTTCTGCAAAAAAAAATAGGTCAGCTGTGTACCAGGGTGATGTAGAGGTAGCAATTCGAATTTTGGAACGAATTCAAATTAAAATAATGGTGTGTTTAGGAACCAGCATTTTATTTGAAATGTTGGATTTGAGTCAAACGAAGTGTTTGGGAACTCCAAGAATTTGAATTTGGATTTGGATTTGAGTAAAATCCAATGACATTCAAAACATGCTTAGAACATGAGATTTCAAATGACAGCTTTTTACCTTGTCATTTGAAATTCTATGGTTTTCCAAACATTATATTTGTATTTCAAATTACGAATTTCAAATCAAATTCAAGTTCTCAAACGCAATATAAAAGTAATTTGAATTCAATTTGTAAGATGTTAAAATCGAACTAAGTTGGATAATTTTTTGGATTAGATAGGATCGTATCATAAAAAATGTAAATGTTTAGTGTAAAATTAGTGGATTCACGTGACTGAAGCAAAGACTATCCGGGAAGCGCTTAGTTGGACATACAAGAGATGAGAGAAGCTAATTGTTGAGTATGATGCCTTACAGGTGATCTCAACAATTAAGGCCGGAGGGGAGGTCGCCAGGGCCTTTGGCCTTATTATTGGAGATATTATTCATATAGCTTCTCAATTCCAATATGTAGTTTTTAATTATGTTTCGTGATCTGCAAACTGTATAGCTCATGAGCTAGCTAAATCGACAGACTGGATTGTTGGTCGAGACTGTTGGGCGGGAGCGGATTTCCCTATCCCGTTATTATCTTTGTTATCTTCTGATATGCATGAATAAAGCATTTGCCTTTTACTTTCAAAACAAAAACAAAAAAAAATGGATTTGTCCGATCCAATCCAATATGATTTAGTCGGGCTTTTTGCAAGAAATATTTGATCTGAAATTGATCGGATCGGATCAAATCAAAATTTTGTAGGATTAGATGTCGGATTTCTGCATATTCTGATCCAAACTGTCAACTTCATGTAGAGGCATTTGTCATGAGATAATTTGTTTGGCAAGAAAAATAGGCAAAAGAACTTGCATCCAAAAACTCAAGCACAACTCCTATGGAAGCTCCTTTTTTTTTACAAAAGCTCATCCACCCTTAATGAAACCTTACATGAGAGCTCATTTTTCTTGTTGAATTCTATCACCACCCTTAAACCATTACAATATTATCAAAATTAAATTGCATTATCATGTGTTGTTTTCAATCTAACGAATAAGAGACAATCATTTGTCCAATGTTGAAAACAAAGTAACCAATAGAAGACAGACTATCATTTCATAGGTTTGACGGTCTGCTACATATAGTTGACAGTCAACTACATATAGTTGATGTTCATCATACGTCTTGCACAATACTAAATATTTTTTATAATGTCAATTTTGCCAAAAGCACATAAAGTAAAATTGTTTAAGATGTGTAAAAATTTATTTAAATTTGTTTCATAACTGAATTTACATTATTTGAACACAAAAATTAAAATAAAACTAGTATTCATCCCGTGCTTTGCACGGAAGATAAGAACTTATAATAAAAATATATTATCAATTTGATTTGAGTTACAAAATAACAAAAATTGCTAATGACAAAGTAATAATATTTTATTTATAAATTTAACTTATCATTTTTTAACCC